>JACXGI010000350.1:72805-92557 GCA_016801175.1 Esox masquinongy
AAGAATACGGGAGATTGTTGTCACATGTAGCACACAGCCAGTACTTGCCAGAAATTCCTGCAGTTCCTTTAATGTTGCTGTAGGCCTCTTGGAAGCCTCCCTGACCAGTTTTCTTCTCGTCTTTTCATCAATTTTGGAGGGACGTCCAGTTCTTGGTAATGTCTCTGTTGTGCCATATTTTCTCCGCTTGATGATGACTGTCTTCGCTGTGTTCCATGGTATATCTAATGTTTTGGAAATTCTTTTGTACCCTTCTCCTGACTGATATCTTTCAACAATGAGATCCCTCTGATGCTTTGGAAGCTCTCTGCGGACCATGGCTTTTGCTCTGAGATTCAACTAAGAAAATGTCAGGAAAATCCTACTAGAACAGCTGAACTTTATTTGTGATTAATCAGAGTCACTTTAAATGATGGCAGGTGTGTAATGACTTCTATTTAACATAAGTTTGAATGTGATTGGTTAATTCTGAACACAGCCACATCCCCAATAATAAGAGGGTGTACACACTTATGCAACCAGATTATGGTAAGGTTTTTATTTTTCATTTTTCCCCCTCGAAGATTTCAGTTTGTTTTTCAATTGAATTGTTCACATTATAGGTCACATTAAAAGTGGAAAAAGTTCTGACATGATTTATCTTTGTCTCATTCTTTTACATCACAAAAACCTGGCATTTTAACAGGGTTGTGTATACTTTTTATATCCACTGTATATTGTTTAGCCGACGCTTTTTTTGCACTCACCACCACAGTCCAATGACATCCATGTACTGGTAAAGACTTACCTGCTGTGTGTCTCCTCCTCAGTTCCTGGGGTGAAGCCCTGTTCCTCATGCTGCAGACAGTGACCATCGGGTTCCTCATTATGCATTACGGAGGCAGCACCACCAAAGGCAAGAGACACGCAAACACCCAGCTGATGCCAAGATCCGGGGCGTATTTGTTCTGAGGTTTCCATCGCCTATCTGTTGCAAAAAGGTCACCTTACCTATCTGTTGCAAAATGTTCCCATAAAAAAAGAAGCAAATGTGAAAAGGCTTACCTGAATTAGTCCGTCAGAGACTCCCCCGTTTCAGCGCTTAATTTGCAATAGCACACTGCTAGCTGGTAATGCCTTGATAATACATTACCTTGATAATACATGGCCACAGTGTCATGGCGTTTCTGTACACCAGAAGTGCATTCATTTGTAATAGACCACTGTGTTTGCCTCGCGGTGTTGCGTTGCTGAGGCAGTTGCAGAATATTCTTAGTGGCGTATGTTGACAACCTGTGTTTTCAATTTCATGTATAAACAGCTTGATGAAAATCATAGCAAGGGGCGAATGCTGTGTCCCACACACACCCAGATGATCGATGCCATTTTGTACATTGACGCAGTGATCGATGCGTAACACTGCCCCTCGAACACCACAATGTACGACATTAGAGTTAGCAAACGATTAGACGCGGTCGCAAGCCGATAGGTGTTCAGTCCGGGTTAAACCAGGACTATATTCTTGCGCGGTTGGTCTCACACTCGATCTAAATGCGCGCTCCATGCGCGTTAACCCCGTTTCCTGATTAATATACAGTACCGTTTACGTAGTCTGTCCACGGGAGGTTAATTTCTGTCTGCCCCCCCACAGGTGTGCTGTTCCTGGGGGTCTACTCTGGTCTGGTGGCTCTTCTGCTTTCCCCAGTCACTCCCATGGCTGTAGTCATGGCGATGCAGGCCTTCAACATGCCTGCCATCATCATCGGCAGGGTACGTGGAACATGAATATGTACGTATCTCATTATAACCGGTGGAATCTGATGTTTAGGCGGCAGGTTAGAAAAACCGAAAGGTTGATGGATTGAGTCCACAGTAGCCGAAATCAGCACAGACACCGTTCATTCAGTCATATCTTGGCAATTTGATAAATGTTGGTGATTTTGGTAATGACATTGTTAATGCATTCCTTCAAATCTATTTAGGAATTAAGCAAGGGCATATAAGCGATCGGATTTAACTGCGTCTTTCCATCCTTAATGCAGCAGCCAATCAGAGCCTCTCTTGTTACAACGCACCTTCACTTTGCTCAGTTATTCTGCCAATGTGTGGGTCGTTACCCATATCCGTTGAATAGTAAGGCAAAATGAACAACGAGATGAGCGATAATATCATCAGTCATACCAAGTGGGTTCAGTGGCCTACAGTCTGTTTTGAGGTATTTCAGGCAAGTTATCATGATTTTATATTTTCTCCGTATAACCCAGCCCAGTTCCCCGGGCTGGCATGATGGAACATCTCTCTTTCGGTCCCTGAGCGAAACTGTTCGACCTACTTGCTCCTGTCAGTCACGCTGGATAAGAGAGTGTGTAAATTCACATTAGCGTTTGGTTAAATTGCTTGCATGTATACGGTCTCCTTTAGAGGATCTCAACGCAGGGACCCTTAAACCTGTATTTAATGACCCCCTTGGGCTGAGGGAGAGACTGACAGTAATTCACCCCCTAGGGAGTCCAAATATACAATCTTACATACAGTTATTACCTCAGATTCTAAATGCAAGAGTAACACACATCCTGAACTGTGTGTTACGTTGTGTGTTGACATGACTTTGAATACCGGTGGCTCATCGTATCCCTCCCTGTCGTTGCAGCTGATCCAGGTGTTGACAAACTACCGCAACGGACACACGGGTCAGCTGTCTGCCATCACTGTGCTGATGCTGTTCGCCGGGTCCCTGGCCCGAATATTCACCTCCGTACAGGTAAAGACGGGTGTGAGCGAGAGCCGGCGTGTATTCGCCTCAGCCTGTGTGGGCGTGTTTAAAGCCGTGTTTTTCCGATCGTCCCCTCACCGCGGTGTTTGCTTCTGTTTCGCCGTCCGACAGGAAACGGGTGACTCCCTGATGGCCCTGACCTACGTCATATCCTCGTCGTGTAACGGCCTCATCACCGCCCAGCTCATCTACTACTGGAACTGCCGCCCGGCGCTCAAAAAGAAGACGCAGTAGGCGGACTGACCAGTGGACCCGGAGACAGACAGACAGACAGGTGAATAGACAGACAGACGAATAGACAGACAGACAGAAAGTTAGACAGGTGAATAGAACGACAGACAGACAGACGAATAGACAGACAGACAGAAAGGTAGACAGGTGAATAGAACGACAGACTGGTGGACATTGAGCTAGCTGGAAGACTTGAAATAGTGCGTTATGCTTAATTATGCGTTATGCGTAATTTGAGACAGACAGTGATCGAGGTAATATGACGTCTGTCTAATTTAGTACCCTATTAATGTGTAACGCACTACTTTTGACCAGAGACATTCCCTTGGGGGAACTTCAGCACCTTATTCCCCCTTTGCCCCAGTACTCTTATAGTGCACTTTATTGAGGAACAGGGTGCCACTTTTTTTCCCAAGCACTGAAAGGTGTTTCAGGCAGTCTTTAGGTGTTCATTTTCACAGGTTTTATTGAAGAGATGAAACAGTGTTGGGAAGATGGGGGTAGAAAGAGAGTCGAGGGCCGTGGGCTGAATTCAAACTCGGGGCTCAGTTCTGAATGGATTTACCACATTCCCCACGGGAGCACAGGGCGACGTTTGAGATGTACCTCATACAAACATTCCCACAATCCTCTGCTGTTGCCTTGCCCCGGACCAAATCGACAGTCTACTCTCGGAGCTACGCTAGCGGGCTTCCGCTATTTAGTAATAATGTGGCCCTTTTCCAGTTAGATCAGTTCACAGAGAAATGTTTGGTTTTGTATCCGTGTTTGAGCTCAGGGAAGGCCAAGCTTCTAAGTTGTGTTTCAGCTGAATCTTGACCAAAGACACCAATTCTACATGAAAGTGCTAACACACTGCAATCTGCTGTTTAATCATTATCCGAAATCATTAAACCTCCCCAACAACGCATTGGATTGTTCCTGTTATATTATATCAGTGGTTCCCGGAACATCATTTAGAATGATAAGCATTTTGAACACAACCAGGAAGTTGTTTTGTGGCTGTATTCAGGACGTATAGTAATCAGGTAGTTAAATGTAAATTCTGTCTGTATGTTTAAGGTGAATGTTTAATTTTCTTCAAGTTTGATAACGGAACTTTCTAGACAATAGGTGCAGTGAAGTTGTCCCTAGATACTGATTTGGGGTCAGTTTAGCATTTACCTACTAATGGCTAAGGTTAGGATTGGGGAGGGGAAATTGATCCCAGAACTGTACCCAGAGGAAACCTCACCCCTAGGCTATTTACAAAACAGTAAATTAACCAAACGGTTAGTGTTGATCCAACCTGAAGTTGCACATTTTTACATGTTATTATTTTTGTCAAGATGCTGTTTAATGTTTATGTGCATTCCACTGCATAAAATGTTAAATGAGATTTTGTTCTCAATATTTCAGATTAAAGGTGGGCACAGGAATGTGGGGTCAATGATATTAGTAATGATAAAATACAATGTATCTGTATTGTTTTTGTTCACTTGTTGCTCTGTGGAGGGTTGTTATAGTGGTCAGACCAAATCTGGTAATCAACACATTGTGGCTATGGGGTCATGGGAAGATTATTTTTATTTAAAATCTGAAAATGGAAATAAAATGTTTTGATTTTATTGGGCTGCCCTCAAGGTTCTTTCACTGTCACTCATTGCCATCGTTGGGGGGTTAAAACACTGATTTTGGAGAGTTTAATAGTTTTTATACTTGAGCTATAGTCACAGACTTGGTTAAGAGCGCTGTTTAGTCTGATTAGCTAGATCTGCAAACACAAATAGCTCACAGTTAGGTCAGTGGTTCTCAAACCCCGCCTTTCCATGCACTATTTGATGTATTCCAGAGCTAGAATAGCTAAATCACTTGTCAGCTAACTGGATCTGGAGAGCTACTTCAGCGTTACAACCTCATTGAGATGTCAGTGTGTGCTTCACTTTCAGGCCACCAGATGGAGACAATCTTTCAGTCTACTGTAATCACGTTTTCAGTTCTAAGCGGAGGTATACTCTAGTTGTAATAAATAACTTCTCTAAGCCCCTGCTTAGTTTTTCACTACCATCCACTATGTAATCACCGTGTAATATATCATTTGAGCCTCTGCTTTTATCCTCCAGTAACGTTTGTGGAATTGGCTTAGTAATTATTTAATTTTACCCTCCTTTGAGATGTCATCCTTACTCTCATGCCCTGTTTTACATAACATTATTTTTCACTATGTCTGTCCATCAATCGTTGATTTCTTTTGTTTTCACTCTTTTGTTTTCACTTCACCCCCTTTGACTAGCCCCCTCCCCCCCGCGTGTGTGTCGTTTCAACGGCACCCTGCCACTGCGTCTTGCTGACATCATCGACAACCCCGGCGACCAAGAATGTCCCAGAACTCCAAGCGAATTTAGTAAATCAAATGGGTTTTTTTAAGTCACAACTTAAAACAAAATGTTAACTGCAAACTCTGAAAGTATATTCAACTTCACAGAGGTGTTGTGCTGGAGATACATGCCGTTTTTTTTAGTGTCCGATTGGAATTAATGGTAAATTGTGCATTCTGTCACTTTGGAGTCACTTTAATTGCAAATGAATACTGAATGTGTTTCGAGATGCTTTCTGGATGCCACCACAATTATGTGTAATCATGTCTTGAATAATGACTGAGTTATAAGATGACTACATTATTTGCATTATTCTATCGGATACAACATGATCTGGGACATAACTATGGGACAAAATACTAAACTTTTGTATACATTTTGTATACATTCTTTTGATTCCCTAGAACGAGGATCCATTTTAGGGAACCAAAATCAATATAGATGGAAATATTTTTAAAGCTGACGGTCTGAACTTTAACTTCATGGGAATTGTAGCAGTGCAAAACAAGTTCCACTATCCAAATACTTTTTAGACATCGCTGCCTCGCTGTTTTCGTTCAGTTTTGTCTTATCAGTTTGCCTCATGCTTTGTGTATCATTCAGTCACTCACTCTCTGACCTTTGTTCTGTCTTTCTATGACAGGAATGATGGGGGGGCTAACCACATAAGAGGGAGCCCGAGAGCCGAGAATATTTTTTTTTCTTCGGGAAACGGGGAGAAAGATGCTGGTCAGAGAAGGAAGAGGTGTATAGCAGATGCTGGAGGGTGATCGACAGAGGCGGTTAAGACTGAGAGTTTGGAGGGAAAAAAATGAATATTTTATTGAAAGACAAGAGGGCCCCGGGCTGCGTATCTGATGGGGACTGTGCAACCGAATGGCGGAGCAGGCGATCACCTGTGAGATACATTCATCTTGGGAGGTCTGACTGTGCTTGAAATGGCCAGTTTCGTTCCACTGCGCTTGAGACTTGTCTTCAATTCACACGCACACGCGCACACATGCCACACACACATATACCAAACACAAACACTCACATCGCTCCTTTAATCAGCCAAAACATGCTCTCTTAATCTTTTTAATGTGTGGGTGCCAATGCTTATCTACCTGCTCATCACTAGGCCTGCATTTCCTATCTCCCCCTATCTGGTCCATCTGTGGAACACCCCTGCTCTTTCATAACCTGGCGGAAAATGCCATTGCTCCACCTCAGCGGGGGTGTTTTAATGAATGTCTCAGCTGGCTGACAAGGGTGACAACCCATCTCCTCCAGTGGTTCAGTTACAAGTGTTTAATATTCCCACACACACTGAGGATTGTTTTACTATCTTCGTGAGGACCAGCAATTGCGTACCATGAGAAAATTAACCCTAAACCCTAAAGCGAACCCGTTCCCTATCCTAAAACCCTTAACCTAACCATAACCTCAACTTTGTAAGCTGTAACCTCAACGGGCCATATGTCCTCAATTTGCTAGATTTTACTATTTTTTTCTATACTTGTGAGGAAAAACTAGTTCATCTACACACAAAGAACACACACTCATCCAAAACAGTCATTCTCTCCCTCCTTTCTCTCGTTCACTCTCATTTTCTCTCCCTCGCTTGTCTAGCTCAGGGTGTGTCTCTGCTTGCTCATTAGGGCTATCTGTCACTCCCTCACTCAGAGGTTGGCAAATAGTTCCTCTATTAGCGGCATTATAGTGTAGTCTAATATCTCCCATCTGTCATAGCTGCACAGCTGGCCTGGTCTGTATACGTGTGTGTGAGCCAGGTCTATGTGAACATCATGGGACCTGAGGACCCCACATAGATATTAAAAACAGACATACAGGCCCCACATTTTTGGGGGGCTGGTCCCGATTATAGTGTTAGAATTGGGGTTACCGTAAAAATAAAGAAAAGAAAAAAGAATTGGTGTTACTTGTAGTTTCAGGCATTACAGGTTACGTTAAGTTTGACATTGAAGTTAGGCTAGGGTAAGGTTAAGTTTAGGCATATAAGTTATGACGTCAAGGTAATGACTAAGGATCTTTCTATTTTTGCACACAAAAATAGAAAGACAAACGTGTGTGTAATCTTATCACCTGGGTAACCTCCAGTTCTGACAAATATCAAAAATCTGAATGACCTTTGTGTGACTGAACACACCTGTTGTCTTAGAGTAAAGAGGAATAGGACCCCACATCATCGCAGTGTGTTTGCAAACACTGAACAACATTTGACTATCAAAACATACATAAGGAGTCAAATAAAAAATCAAACATGATTTGGTGAATCAGTTGTTATTTGTGTGTTTTGTTTGATTCCAAGCGATATCTCAAACCACACACATAACAGGTGAGGGGGTTTTTTGCATGGTGGTTGCTACCAGATTTCGTCACGTTCCTATCTACGGTTTTATATTTACACACAAAACAAAAAGATGTTTGTGGGTGGCTAATCATTGATCTCATTCTTCTTGGCTATGAGTGTGAAATCATTTGAAGTTCCGATGGTGCTGGTGGTGATGTTTCACTACAAGTCGGAGCCAGAAGTATAGTCTTGCGTTATCGTTCGTGAGTTCCACATATTAGCTACGGTGCTGCAAAACAACCAGCAATAAACACCATTTGCACTAGGCAAGCAGATAGGCCTCAAGCGCGCACACACACAGACACATATTCTCTTTCTCTCTCAAATACACAGTCAAACACATACAATGTCTCAGACAGACACAAACTATCAAAAACACACACACACTGTCAAACACACATTCTCTCAAACACGCAAACTCACTATCAGCAGAGATCTGGTCCTGGCAATGAAGGGTGGCTTCTTTGATAGGAACTGTTGAGAGACATGGAGAGGGAGTGAACATGCACACATTCACACAACTCCCTACTGCAGGGAGAGGGAGAAAACCGTCCCCGTGTTTACATATACTGCATGTCTGGATGCATGCATGCATGTTTGTAAGTATGTGAAATACAGTAAACTCCAAAGGTATTTTGACGGTGACACTGTTTTATGGCCTTGAAATGTTACAATGGCTATGGGGTTAAAGTGCAGACTCATTTAATTTGACTGTATTTTCTTCCATGTTGACAACAGACTACAAATGCCAACACGTTTTGGATGTAGTCTAACACAATTTGGACAGTTGGCTTCACAGCTGTTTCTTATTAGGCAGGTGTGTTTGCAGCATTATTACTTCCACAAGACATCTGTAAATGTTTACTCTTGATTCTAGGCTTTGCATTTGCATTTGGAGTTTGCTGCTGATATCTGATAACATCAGGACAAAAGAACTATCAATGCAAGTCAAGCTGCTAATATGAGGCAGACATATCAGAATACATTGATCAGAAACAATACACAACTTACAATACAAAACAAACTGTTTGGTACATTAAGAAAAAGAAAGAAATCCACTTGTGAGTTCAGCAATGGCAAATGACCTAGTAGACCTCTACAGTGGATGACAAAGTAATGCTCACCATCATGAAGAAGAACAAAACAACTGTCCGACAGTTCAAGGCCATTTCCCAGGATGTAGGCGTGGATGTCAGCCACTACCATCCACAGAAGACTTCATTTTTTCTTTGCAAGGTGCAAAAACACTAGTTGGCCTCATAAACAGGATGGCCTAAAAAAAGCCTGTGGCGTTCCTGAATAAGGTATTGCGAAGGGATGAGACAAAGACTAAAATGTTGTGATCACCAACGTTTATAATAAAACCATCTGTGAAATATGCATGACAGATTGTTATGTTTTGAGCATGTATGGTTGCCACTGGCTGGTGGTGCGGAAGGGTAGGGAAACGTATTGTGTGCTCAGATACAACCTAATGCCTCTAAACTCTTTAAACTGCTTTTTCAGGCAGCAGAACAAGGACACGATACACAATTGCCAAAGCTACGAAGGAGTTTTTCAGGACCAAAGAGTGAAAAGTTATTGATTGGCCTAGTCAGTCACCCAATCTGAATCTAAGTGAGCTTTCCTTTGTTTGCTGAAGCCAAAGCTGAAGGCAAAAATTCCCAGAAACAAGAACTGAAGACATCTGCAGTACAAACCTGGCAGAGCCTCATCAGGGAAAATCTTGTGATGTCTATTGGATGCACATTTCAGGCAATTATTGCAGGGAAATGATATACAACCAAGTACTAAACCTTACTACTTTATTGTATGTAATGCTAATCTGACCAAATACTATTATTACCATAAAATGGGAGGACTGTTTTTAACGTGCTGTAATTTCTAAATAGTTGATACAATATAGATGAAAATAGCTTCAAATTAAAGCAGACAGGCTGCACATATTTTTGGAGTTCACTATATTTAAATACTTTATTTTCCTTTTTATATATTTTAATATTAACTTTAATCCATGAATTATAAAAAGCAAAATAATATGATAACATTACAAAGAAATTACAATGCATACCCACTTTTTACTTGACATTACAAAACTACAATATAGAATCCAAAGATTGGGCCTGTTTCCATTTATAATGATTACACTGACTGCTAAATTCAGATTCTGCTCCTAATTATTGGCAACAGACAAATCTGTTCTGATGGGTAAAAGACAGTTATTATCAAAACCTTGGGCTGCCTGTCTATACCAGGCTATGGTTCTGTAAACTGGACAAGGGTTGAGGGACGTGACGTTAATTTTCATTGGGGTGGTGGCATGGGCATCAGGCTAAGTAACAAATTTGGTCAGATATGCAGTAAAAAGAGAAAAAGCCCCATAATGCATCATCAAATATCAGACAAATAATTAGACGGTATTCCTTGGGGTTTAGGGGTTAGGGGTAAAACATACCCTTGGACTGAGTGTTGGAATAAGGGCTAGTGTTTGATTTAGGCATTACAATAGGGCTGGGTTGATTTTTACAGACATTAGGGTTGTGTTAAATGTTGGGTTATGGTAAGGGTTAGGTTAGGGGCTAGGAAACATGGCTTTCTGGTTTTCTAGGCCACACAAGGATAGAAAAACAAACTCTGTGTGTGTGTGTGTGTACACACATGTATTATTGTGCTTGTAAGAACCAGACATCTTCACATGTACATTAACCCGTGGCATATTACAAACTTTTTGCCAGTTCCCACTTGTAAACAAAAAATGCTTAAGGTTAGGGTTGGTTGAGGTTAAGGTTCTTCCCCCAAAGAAACATATTTGTGTGTGTATCTGCATGTCACTTACATCCACTGATGGTGATGACATGGCATTTGGACCAATTATGTTGTCATGTAGGTGTGTAGAAACATGCCGGCTACTATACCAGTGTGTGCCAAACACTTAAATTAGCCTTCTTTACAGTAGACCTACCCAAACCCCAGAACAAGTTAATTACATGTCCTGACAAGACAAAACCTTCAGAGGAAATAGACAAAATTGTCTTATTTAAAAATATTTATTTTTTTGGAATTGATTATTTAAATCTAGATACAATGGGGAAAACAAAATGCTATAGGAATGGATTGTCGAAGATTTCTTATTTTAAACAATATGTTTTTAGCCATAGTTTTGCCAGTAGACCACTGGTCCAGATTCTAGCCCCCACTATAGCTCATGTGCGCCTGAACCACCCCAATGTAGCTACTGGATATCACATCACTCAGCAGGTCTTCATGCTAATAGCTTCACCGCTAATAGACCTACTGGACAGACAAGCGCTCATAAAACAGTCATAACACAGAATAGAATCGCGCACACCGTGAACAGGCTTCCCTGGTAGCCTCCCCCTCCTTTCCCTTCATAAGACACTCTGCGTGACTCGGGCTGCTCAGCTGCGAGTGTGTTTATAGTAAGTCAAAAAAATGCTGGGGATCCGGCGTGCAGTGACATTACTTTGCGGCCAACCGTGTTTTTGTGTGTGTGTGTGTGTGTGTGTGTGTGTGTGTGTGTGTGTGTGTGTGTGTGTGTGTGTGTGTGTGTGTGAGAGAGAGAGAGAGAGAGAGAGCGCGAAAGAAAAAGATTCAGTGAGAGAGCGGGCGCGTGCGCGTTTCTGTCATGGCAAAGGACCGCAGCGGCACTGTGCCAGAAACAGACACCCACTCGCTCACCTGCGAGCAAACAACGTAACGAGCAGGTCTTTCAACAACCTTTTCTGAAAGGAGTGGTTGGTTGGTACTAGTCAGTCACAGACAGACGTTGATGCCCAGTGTTCTTTATAGGTTTCGGGACATGCAATTCTTTAGTAAACCCCCAGCTGGGTCTCTTACCTACCGCAGTTTTTAGTCATCCATTCAAAAGAGTTTTTAAACTGACCCTTTTAAGTTGTTAATGTGTCTACGAGGTTGTGTTTACTTTAAACTGTGTTGCCCCATTTACAGTCACATTTCTGTCCAAGTAACTTCGTGCGTAAAACTTGCGGTTAGGATAAATTATTGGCCACATAAAAGATGCACACACATAGACGTAATGACTTGTGCAATTCCAATTGGCTTTGTTAACTTTTACATACAGCACGACTTTTCTGTGATGCTCCACGTCCTATGTGTGCGCAGTGCGCATTGTATGCGGGCGGGGTTGAAGTAAGGAAGTGCGAAGAAGCTGTTTGCTCTGCCAATGCTCTGCCAGTGCTGTGCGTGCGAGAGAGGTGTGGTTCTTAGGCTTCCCAAGGAATGCAGGTAAATAATACGCACACGGAGTTTCCATGACGACTTCTGATGTGGTTAGGTTTCCAGCAGCAGAGTTTAAGGTATAGAAATAGGTTTTCTCTTTTTGTGTTTAGATAATCCCCAATCTCCTCCTTTGAGTGCTCATTGATAAAATAAGAGACTCAATTAGGCCAGTTGGTGCGCGTTCAGTTGCTAAAAGCAGAATAGGTTACATAGCCCTACACACAAGCTACAGCACAATGAGTTGATGAGACGCTTCAGACAGTATGAAACATGTCTACTCGCCCATTGACAAAATACGAGGAAATTTAGTTTAAGCTTGTGAGTAAGAAATGTCTCAGCATTTGACAAGGCAAATGTCAACTTGCACTTAACGAACTGAGGGTATTGTGACCAGCCGACTGACCTGAGTCATAGAGGAGACCTTCTCTCTCGTTGGCCCCTGATGACCACCACTTTAAACGTCATACCGGCATCTCCCACGCACTTGTTCAGCCCCGTCTTACCAAATCCATGACAACCACTTGTTGAAGCCTCACTGCCCGTTGCTAAGAGATTGAATGTATTCTACCAGAAAATCCTGCTACCCCCACCACCCGAACGACCTCACAAAACTCAACCACCCTGAATGCTCAGGGCGCATAGACTGGCCCTCGACGAACTTCCGCCATGCAGTGGAACAACAAACTTTATAAGGGCCGTTCGGGTGGAAAAACAAACTTTATAAATTGCACAGGCCTCTGTAGATAGGTTATGTCAAAAGTAGACCTATAAACCAATATTATAAAATTAAAAAGGCCTCTTGCCACACAGTCAAGCAATTTGGCAACATGTAAACAACATGTTCTCTTATCTCCGTCCTCACAATGTTCCAATGAATGCTCTTCTCTTCCTTGCAACCTTATGCAGGAACAGACCAAGCGGTTCAATATCCAACTGCTTGGACCAAATTATTATTCCGATGGGTGCGTGTGGTTAGGCTATGGGCCGGGCTAGAGTAGTGTGGGCCAATTTACGCGCTTTCTTGGCTGGTTTCACAGTGCTGAGTTGCCAGGGAAACGGTGTTGGTAGAGTTAGTTGGATCCTGAATGTCAGTTTGTCAGAGGGAAAGAGGGAGCTTTGGTGCTTTACCCCCTCTACCTCACTCCTTCCAACCCCACAGCCCCACTCCACTCATCTCTTCCCCGAACTCTCCCATCCTCCCCTCCCCTCTACCCTGCGATTAGCCTGCGCAGACCCTCCTATTTCCATGAGAATGGCAACGGGCGGTGAAAGGGTTAAGCCTGAGCCAGAGAAGAAGGGGCGACGAAGCCCCCGAATGCAACGCTAATTTTCTGCTCTGCGGGGGAGCGAGAGAAAGGGAACAAAGCTCTCCGGGGGAGCCGCCGAAGACTCCGCGGCTTTACTATGTGCACCTGCGAGCTCAAAAGCTACGGACAATGTGCCTCCGAAACGGGCAATTACGAGCAGGCCAGCCACCCGCTTTCTCTCCGGAGAAGGGAGGGAGGGAATGGGGGTGAGCAAGAGGGGGAAAAGTGAATTTTAATAGACGGGGAGACGAGAAGAAAGTAAATGATCGACCCTAAATCATCTCCCCCACCCCAACCCCCTCGCGCTTCTCCTCCACCCCGGACGCCTCTGTCCTATTTCCCCTAACTTTTTGTCCTCCTCCCTCCAAAGTTTTATTTTAAGCATCCAAGCATAACGGTGTCCACCTGTGGTGCCACTGTGTAAACGGAGACCCGGCTCGTTTTGATTGAGCGCCTGATGTCAGGCCAATGATTATTTTCTTTAATGATCGCGGACAAATGAGGTCACAGAAACAGCTGACCGGCAGTAGAATGAAGAATAGGAACAATTCCAAATGCTTTGTAAAACATTAGCAGCCAACGACTTTCATAATAAAAGCTTAAAACGTATGTTGGCTTGCTTTAACTATTCAATAAAATTCTCAAACTTTTAAGCAGCCTAATTTCAAATAGATAATTGCTTAACCTATTTGCCATATATAGTCTCCAAATGATTCCCATGAATCAACCACTCAACTGTGTAATCTGTGTATTATGCAAACGGTCTGGCACAATTGAAGTCTATTCTGTCAGGAATTTCTCGTGTAATGGCAGAAATTTATTTTTGTGAATAGGCTATACTGCTTTGTCATACAAAATTACAATAGCGTGTATTTCCAAATATCCAACAATATATTGTTAAGGTGATGAAAACGTTTTAATATTTTTTGTCATCCACGTCACATGTACATGAACTTTTTTTATATATAAAAAACAGACTCTTAGTATAAGAGCCAATAAGGACAATTAAACTTTTCAACTTGATGTTAGATTGATCTTCACACAGAAAGAGGTCTAATTGCCAAATAAAATGTAATCCATGGTTCAGTTTTCTTTAAAAGGATATTGCACCAATATTGAAAATGCTGTCCTTACCGTGTTAGTCTAGGCACAAGGTATGAGAGCAATGAATACTTTGGTTTAATTTCCTTGGCAGTTTCCAAATGTAGCATTTTTGACACAAAACCCATCCAAGTACTGGCATCACAAATTACCCAAATATAACTGACTAATCTTAAAAGCATTTAGATGATTTGAACTTTGAAGAATTCAGTACCAAGATCAAGTTATTTTACATAAAAATCCCATTCAATTCCAGGTAACAATATACTATTTGTTAAATCTGTCATTTTGTTGACCATAATTAATTTCAGGTATTTTCAGATTTGGAAATGTGCAAAAAACAAAATAGAACCAAAACAGTACAACCACTTGAATAGATTTTGTGCTACAAATGCTAAAACATTAACCTGCTATCAACTCTTGTCCATAGACTGCTTTCAGGGAAAGGAAACCATGTCATTGTAATTTTGGCATACAAGCCCTTTAAACAGCAGTTATAAACTACAGCTCACTTGACACCCTAGAAAAAGGTATGCAACTCTGAAAGATATACCATTTCTACATTCAAGAAATTTAGTTTAAAAACTTAGAGCAATGAGTGCATACGTTTTCCTAGCCCCACAATCCTATCGTTGCACCATTCTATAATGAAGTTACAGAGGACTTCAGTGATACGTAAAGGTGATTTTGATTATACTTTAAAGGTGATTTGGCCATGAAAATAAAAAGCAGCAAAACATGCTCCCACTTGATTTGTAGCTAGCGCTTAATGAAGTTTATAATGCCTCTAAAGACAACTGAAGCATGGATTAGTTTCTTGGCCCATAGACTATTTTCCAAGTAAAGAACATCAAGTGGAAAAATGAAATCCTCATTTAAAAATATAGTTTATTTACACACTATGCACATTGAAAATTGCAAGATTTCATCTGACACTATACAACCAGCATTATTGACATACCTAAAATTTAGCAAAAAGTACAATAAAACAGTTAGGTTTTACACACTTGGATTGCAATGTAAACATTTGTTTAATTACTTTCATATAACTTACAGTATTTAATCCCCACTGACTAATACAGATATTAGTAGGGACTTCTTCCCTTGTTGAAGCAAGTAGTGGATTGCAAAATATTAGGAGTGTCAGAACAAGTTTCACCCACAGAATTAGAACAATTGTGATTTTGCAGTTCTAAATTCTACAGTTCAAACAAATCCAGTCCACAATTTCACCCACTTTCAATGCAAAAGAAAAAACTAAATAAATTGAAACTTTTAGCAGCACTTGTTGACTATTCATATTTGGGTTCAAACCCATCGTCTAAAATTAAACAGGCGACTTTAGAACTGGAAGCCAACTCTGGTCAGTAATTGAAAAATAACTACAAGGAAAATGGAATTGGGTAGAAATACCAAGCAACTAACAGTTCGAATGTGAAACTGAGAAGTTGGAGTTCATTGTAAAATAATGCTTTCTGTATCTACCATGAGTTGCCCGGGCAGTGTATTACAACAGTGCTTGGTTGTGGTTGGAGAAGTCTGTAATAAAGTAGAAATCCATACAAAAAGTTGCAGAGCTAGAGAACTTGATTCAAGTGTATCATTTAAAAATAACTTGTTTCAGTTGAAGTAAACAATTACATTAAATGCAGCATTTGTATAAAATGTCACTCTTAAGAGTATTCTATGAACAACTGAAGTTAAACCCAAGAGTACAAGTGGGATTTGAATAGTAATTATCAGGGAAATTGGGAAAATGCCAAATAGTGTAACTCCAAATGAAATTTTACAGAGTTCAAATCAAAATAGCTGACTAACGCACAATTCTCAACATCTAAAACGCAATGCAGCAGCGAACGGGAAGGGGTGAGGGTTTGACTTAAAATAAACATGATGTTACGTTAAACTTAAACTAAAATGTAAATGAGATTTGGACATACAGTAAGAGTCGCTACTAGACACCAGTTAATCATTTCATACTGGTTTGCATTGGATCCAATTGACTCAAGATTGTCCAACAGACTCTTATGTCATCCTATGGGACTGGCTTAAAAAAAGAAAAAACTACAAAAATAAAAACAAGAGCACTTATTCACAAAGGCACCTAGAGGCCACATGTTTGTATAAAGTTCACTCTTCATTCAAGTTAAGCCTGTGCATTTTTCCCTCTCCAATGTGCACTGCACGAGCAGGCTGTTAGTCGATTTGTGATGTTCCATTCCGTGAGAGGCCACAAAACCAGTTCTGGGATCTGAATCCTCCGTATCCTTGAGGACGGGTCATATAACTGGCTTGTCACCGGCCCTGGGAGGATCTTGATTGGCTGACCCGGTTCCCAGTGTTGCGTTTCCGTGGTGGGGCCCCTCTATTGTCAGGGTGGTTGCGTGCCAAATGACAACCTACTCCGCTTCTAGTGCACTACTTTGAGCAGAGCGCCGTAGGGCTCTGGTCAAAAGTGGACTACATGGGAGAAATAGGGTGCCGTTTAGGCCGAGTATCTTCCTGGTTGGTTTGGTTTAGGTCGTGATGGTGATTACCCATCAACCTGAGGGGCAGATGCGACTGTGCCAGTAGGACAATACAGCAGAACGAATACAATGGGAACATTGTGAACATTTCAGTCACATGTTTTTTTTTTTCTCCCCACGACATACACAGGAGCTTTTGAATGGGGAGCCTGTAATGTCAAGTTCAGTTTGTTAAAGACTGGGGGGGGGGTCATATGTTCATGACACATTGTCACCGTAAAGGCTACTGTATGTACAAGCACCGCCGTCCTTCATAACGATAGGTTCATTGACAAGGGACACCCCTCCCCGCCGGCCGATCGATCGGTGGAGGGCGACAGAACGAACGACGGTCTTGGGACGGAACAGACGTAGGGCGGGGGGGCGGGCCTTAATTCTAGCCGAAAACATAGGAGGTAGAAACAAAAAAAATAAAAACGTTAGACACTGCTCCCCCCAATGCTGTAATACGGGGGACTGTAGTGTCCGGGGTTTGATGTGATTGGCGCATCCTTGGTGTCCCGCTGAGTCGGCACGCCACCCCTCCAAACCCCCCCCAACCCCCCCCCCCCCCCCCCCCCCCCCCCCCCCCCCCCCCCCCCCCCCCCCGCGGGTCCAGCATCTCTCACCATCCGTTCTCAGATATGAGTGAGGGGCACCGTACCACCTAGGTAGTGCTGCTGGACACTGTAGCCACCCCTCTGGGAGGCCGGGTCACTGTTGTCTCCCCCAGGGATGTACATGCTGATCATGTCCCTCAGGTCCCCTTGGAGTGGCCCGCGGTGGTGGTGGTGATGGTTAGGGCCACCGGTCGGCGAGTGAGACACCGGCTCCGGCTTCACCATAGACATCACCTGGCTGGCCTGCTGGGGGCTGCTGCTGTAGGACATGGGGCTGGGGAAGGGGGGGGGGGGAAGAGAGAGAGAGAGAGAGAGAGAGAGAGAGAGAGAGAAATGCGGTTAGCGACTGAACCGTCCGGATGTCACGGAGACGCCAAGTCGACCTCCAAGCGCAACGCGTTGAGAAGACCCCAATCGTTCTATGTAATAAACTTGCCCGTTCCCTAAATTTCAGATCTATTTAGCGACATGGAACCACAATGATTACGAACCAAAACTCTACTAGTTAAACTACAGCGATGTCTGAGGTTTTTGGGGGATAGCAGCATGGTTTTGTAAGAGAGAAATAGTTTCTGATTCATATTGACTCCAACATCCTTTCCTCCCACATTCCAGCCATGGAAGAGTGGCCTGCTACAGCGGAGGGATGTGACCAACAGTGAGTCACGGAGCGGCCCCTGGAATCCACCCTGCGTGTTCACAGCCGGTCTGGGCCAGGACGCGGGGACAGGACACGTCTAGGCTAGTTGGGCCACCAACACGACTACTGCATTGCGATGTGAACAGTAGATAGCAGCAAGGATTTGGTGAACTGCTTCAGTGACATGGAGACTGAATTATTTTATGATCAGAAGCATGACAAAGCCACAGTAGGTGAATCTGTTAATATTATGAAAACGTTTTGGTTTTGAAACCAAAAATCATTGGCTTTTCCTTGGAAGAGGCCGACATGGGAGAAGGCATTGAAACAGACTAAAGGATTGTGGGTGAAGGACCACACACAGCTTTCCCACTCTTCCCATCACATTCGTTACAACCCATATGCCTGAAAACAAGTAAACAACCTATACTAAAGCTGTGTGAATTCATGCTTTAAAACTGTAGTGCATTGTGTTGTAAATGTGATCCGAAATCTGAAAACAAGTAAACAACCTATACTAAAGCTGTGTGAATTCATGCTTTAAAACTGTAGTGCATTGTGTTGTAAATGTGATCCGAAATCTGAAAACAAGTAAACAACCTATACTAAAGCTGTGTGAATTCATGCTTTAAAACTGTAGTGCATTGTGTTGTAAATGTGATCCGAAATCTGAAAACTGTTTGCTACCATTTCTTTGTTTATCCGTGAGACTTACCTAGTAAAAGAAAGTTATAAAATGGAAACTAAAACAAATATTAACCTGTTTAATTAGCTGAAGTTCCAGATGCAAAGGTACAAATTCCATTAATTGAAAGTAACAATAACAGATCTAAGTGGGCTAATTTAAAAGAAAATGCTGAAAGCTCCTTTGAGTATGATGTATTGCCATTATTGAGTATAAGTATGTTAATAGGCATCAACTGGAAGTTCTGCTAATTGACTAAAAGAGATAAGTGATTCAATGTTGAAGTCTTTTAGTAATTCAAATTAGGAATTTTTTAATGTTTCAGTGTATTAAGCAATTGTGAGAACAAAAAAACATGAAAATACAAAGTAGACAGAAGAGAGAAAAAAAAAAGTTCAGCCTCTGCTAAATGGGTTAGGGTGCGGAGTTATAATCAATCTTAATTTCTGACAGACAGGCCGATCCAGTTCAGCAACAAACAGATGACCTATAAGTTGACCTATAAGATTATAAATAAATATTTACAGATATTTACCACACTTCAGTCAGTGTGTTAGCCACTCAAGTAATTCAACTTTTGACGCCCCCCCCCCATGCTCATTATCCAAACTGCCTACATATTTAAATAAAAACAAAAAAGTCAGCCTACATTTTGATATACACTGAAAGGGCATGATGCTTCCTGGGCCTGGGCTGGTTGCATACTCCATGAACTGAAATAAAATGCATTGAAATGCAGAGGTCATGTCAAACAGTGTGTTCCATGTTAGGCATTGAAAATGATTGTGTCCATAGTACATGCTTTATCCCAATTTCTTGATTGGGGTCTTCACAATTTTTTAATAATTAGGCTCCTGAGGTAACCTGAGAATTAAGCAGTGATTAGAGAAACATTTATTCTACAGCAGCCACTGGTTTAAGTAAGAAAAGTGGGTGGGT
>JACXGI010000350.1:92657-148011 GCA_016801175.1 Esox masquinongy
ACGTGGAATGGAACTTCGAACTAATTACCTGTATGTATTTGCGCCGTTCATATACGTCTGTGCTGCAGTCATGGCTTGTGGGTACTGGAGCGCGGACAGGTCGTAGCGGTGCAGTTGCTGAGTGTATCCGAGGGCCTCGCTCTGCATCCCGGCGTAACCTCCAGCTGGGCCCCAGCCGTAGCTTTCCATCCGGGGGCTCCCCCCTTGGCCCTGTGCGGCAGCCGCGGCCAGGAGGTTACCGGCAGAGAGAGGGTACTTTCCCATCTGGTTGTCCTTCTTGAGCAGGGGCTTGGTCTTGCGGCGTGGCTTGTACTTGTAGTCGGGGTAATCCTTCATGTGCACTGCCCTGAGGCGCTTGGCTTCGTCAATGAACGGCCGCTTCTCAGCGTCAGTCAGTAGTTTCCACTCTGCGCCCAGCCGCTTACTGATTTCAGAGTTGTGCATCTTGGGGTTCTCCTGTGCCATTTTGCGACGCTGGCCCCTGGACCAGACCATAAAGGCGTTCATGGGCCTTTTCACCTTGTCCATGGGGTCAACGCCAGGAGGGCACACGGATTTGGACCCTGGATGAGAGTTGCCTATGTTGCCGGTTACGGGAGACATGCCCTGGGTGGTTTGGTGCGACTGCTGTTGCCCGGAGGGCTTCAGCTCGTGTTCCATCATGCTATACATGGTCGTATGGTACTTTAAACGTTTTAGTTCCAAATTAAAGTAATCAGATTAAAATTGAGAAAATGCTGTAAACAGTCAAAGCCCCAGTCGCTTGTTACCTGGCGACGATTGGCCTGGAGGATTTTCTTTTCTATAGAGACAAGTAGGCCCTAGAAGAACGCAGCAAGTGTTCTAAATTAACTAATTACAACACTGAAGAAAACACCCGATTTGAGCCACCGTGGAACACGGGGGTTAAATTAAGAGTATGTGTAAAGCGGTCATTACCTCAACCAAGCCGGAGAAAAGTAAACTAAAAAGTTTAACGAATTGTTTCAGCTGTTTTTTTTTTTTTTTAAATCCTTCCTCCATTCAGTATCTCTTTCGGCGAAAAGTTGCAGTAGACCACTTGTAACGCCTCGAATCTCTCAAACTGAAGTGACCTGCGTGAGTACAAAAAAGTTCTTCCCTTTCACTCGTGCGGGTCTTCAGAGATAATTGTATTCCAAGAGTCCCAACCAATCCCCGAGCGCTGTGGGCTTCCTCGGTGCGCGCGCTCATTTGCATCTCTATAGGCGGGGTGCGGCGCGAGCTGCTTGTGCTATAGCACCAAGCACTTGTTGATGACCGATAGAAAGTGTGTGAGGGACGGGGTGCTTTTCAATGAAAAAGCTAATAATCCCGATACACCCATTTTAAAAGTGTGAAGTTAGCTCCAATCATTTATAATAAAGAGTTTTCAAATCATGGCATTATCAGTTTGGCACACAGTGCGCACATGGATGCGTGAGCGTAGAATCGGTGTACTTCCTCTGCTCCCGTCATTACGTATAAAACGGACTAAATATAGCCTAGGCTAGTTTATCAAACGAATATATTTTATCGACTTCTGTATATTCGTGATCAATAAAAGAAAGTACTTTTAGGATATTGGCTACCAATTGAATCAACAGTTTGTTTTGTCTGCGAGTTTGCTAGTTTACTAGACATCTGAGCTGGTTGAAATGATTGTTATCCTATAAAGACGTGCTAGGCTTCTATACATGGTATTGATACGCTTACAATGGCGCACAGAATTACGGTGGTGTTCCATGAGAATGAGGAAAGGGTCTGTTGGTTCGGCCAAGTAAAAGCTTTTCTTATGCTGTAGTTCCAATGGAATAGGTCTTTGTTAAGGCCAATGTTTCCCAAACCAGGGCATGCTGCCTATCTACCCAGTACTTCATCCTTCCTTTCATGCCATTCTTTAGAAAGGAAAGGATACAGACCTATCAACAATGAAGTGATGTCTAGCCTTTAGTTATGTGTTCTCTCTAAGCTCCATCAAAAAGGTCAAATAAGGATAAATAATTTGGGTAGGCTATACAGTGCTTCTATCTGACCAGTTTATACAATTTACTTTTAATGTATTATTTTTTGATACTTTCAAACAGCTTTATGTGATGTCAGGTCCCTGTGAAAGTTGTGATCTGCAGACTTCAGTTACTCTCTGAGGTTTCTAGCATTAAACATCATTGACCCATTGGAAATGCCAGGTCAAGGCCAAGCCTAAACTTTTTTGGAGGCCTTAAGTAACATTTGGATAGTGGGGCCCCCACCTGTTGGCAAAACATTTGACTGTTTCCCCTCTTGAGGGCATAGAGTAAAAAAATATTTCCTACATATTTCCATGGAATAGAGAACATTTTGAAAGCGAATTTACTGCAGTTATAAACATTTTTGCCATGGCACAGAGAGAACATTTTGCAATGTACATTTCATCCATTTGTAATAATTTTAGAGTAGGTCAGAAGAATGAGTTTTACGTGTATTTATTTGTATTGATTGTCTTAAATGTTTTTCTTCCCTCACAAAGTTGTGAAGTCCAATTCCAGAATATGGCAGTGGCTCAGAACAAAAGCTTTACAGCAGGTTGAGGAGAGTTGAAGGTCCTTGCCGAGAGCAGAGAGAAAAGCAGAGAAAAAACATTTGCAGCTTCACTACTAATTATGCGACACGCCGGCCCTGACTGAGCAGTATTGATGATCAATCGGTGAGACAGTTTCTGTGAGAGCCACTTGTACATATGTAAAATACCTGCTTGTTTGTGTGTGCCCCCAATCTGAAACAGTTTCTGTTAGAATAGTTGACACCAAAATAATAGATGTTAAAGCTCTCTCACTCTCTTCTTTTCTCTTTTTTAAATTGTTTTTTTCTCTGTGTTTCGGGCCTATCGGTGCGTCTACAAGAGTTTAAGTGTGTGTGCTTGAAGTTCTGGTGTGTCTAAGTGTTAGAGCGAGTGCTAGATGCAGGTGTTAGTCGCGTCGAGTGTGTATGTTCTGTATAGGGCTATGTTTGCATGTGTGCTCTTGGTGTGAAAACACAAGCCTTAACATTAGAAAGGCTATGAGTGCAGCATATGTTATTGTGTGTGTATATGTGATTTGTATGGTAATTTTGTGTTTGTGTGTTTTAAGGTCTACGGAGTGCAGGTGTAGTGTGTGTGTTTCATATGATGTGTCTTGGTGTGTGGTTTTTGTGAGCCCCCAAGGTGAAACAGTTTTTGTGTCACCTTACTGTTCATAAATCTGTTTCTGTCTTTTTTTCTCCCTTTCTCTCTATATTTGTGGAAGAGTTCATGTGCTCAAAGGACATGTGTGTCAGAGGAAGAGAGTAAGATGGAGGTGTTTGTTCAGGTATGTATCTTTGTGTGAGCTTATGAAAGTGTTTTTGTACATGTGTGCAAAAGACAACGCTTAAGAGTACAAAATGTATGTATAAGTTTTGAATGCTGAGTGTGTGTTATTGTGAGTTTAGGCCTCTAGATTGCAGGTGGTATGTGAGTGTGACAGTCTGCGTGCGTTCTGTATGTTGTGGCCAGGTGTGTGTATGAGCATGTGTTCTGTATGTTGTGTGTGTGTGTGTGTGTGTTGTTTGGTGAAGCCAGGTGTTGGTCTCCTCTGTTCGTGACTGACAGTAACGCCCAAACGCCAATCAAACCAGGGATTGTGGGGCTCCATTCTGCCGTTTCCGTTTCCAAGACAACCCCCTTTGGAATCTCTTCCAACACTCCCTCCCTTTCTCCTCTTCTCTCTTCCATTCGCTCTTTTTCTCACTCACTCTCTCTCTCTTTTGTTTTGTTTTGCCCAGTCTGTTTTTTTCTTGTTTTTTTTTTCTCTCACAAAAACAACTCGCCAACTCAGGACCACTGTCTCAGTCACACAGACACACACACACTCTCTCATACAGCCTCTTTTTCCTCTCACACACATATACTGAGACACACACATTTTCTCTCCATTCACACTCATACACGCACACCACCCACCACTTTGCCTATAGGCCACTCTTTGTCAATGGTAAAATCCTGTTTTTGAGGCCTTGAAAAGTTTAAGTCCGCAGTAGCAAGTTGCAACAAGGTTTTCCATTCCTGCTGCTTGACAAAAGCCCAGCCACTCACACCATTGTCCCGGGGCTTGGCTCGATATAATAAATGCACTGGTGCCGGAGCACCTGTGCTATTGTACTGTATGTTTACTAATGGAGCTGGCTAATCACTTAAATGTGGGGTTCATTGGCATTTGTATGCATATTTGTGCCTTAGGATATGACTAGAGACTACACATTCTATATATTGTCTGTGACCTTGGTTATTTGTGAGCTCAAATGCTGATCTGAAATCAGTTGGATCACATTTCCTGGTGGTTTCTGTCACAATTGTTTGTTAAATTAATGGGATTTTGTAAATGAGGCCTTTTATCTATTTCCTCAGTCAGAACACTTTTAGGTATCAACATATTTATTTTGTATATTTTTTTAAACACGATTTAGGTTGTTTGTGGTTTGTTATTTGGGCTTCAGTTTAGACTTATAAGCCTAACGTACCAATTTCTTTAATGATTTCAATTATTTTAAACTCTCTTGAAACTCGTGTCTCTACTTGCAACAGCCTACATGCCCGTATAACAGCCATCTTTCTATCCTCTGTAGATGATTATTCACCAACTTTGAAAAAACTAAAAAAAAAACTAAAAAGGATTAAAAACAAAGCGGGTGTATAATATCAAGTTTGCAATAAAGTTTGCAATCAATCTGTCCTTTCGTTCGTGTGACCGTTTAAGGTCATTACATATGATTATCTTTACTCCTCTGCTCCTCTCTATTCTCTCTCTCTCGCCCCCGGCGTGTGGAGACACATCTGCCGCCCTCAAAGCAGGTGTTGATGGGCGATACCTGCTGTCGATGTCCGCTGTCGCCTACTGTGGATGACAGTAAACGGTAGCCTGCCGCACTGCTGTGCCCTCCTCGATTACAGTTTGCCAGATTTGCATTGGTGACAAATTACCAGCATCTTTATACACAACAATACGCGGGGATAGAATAAAGAACGTGTTTAGCCAATGTGGGATGTCGAATCTAGCACGTCATTACTAATACGTTAACCCCGAGGGAGAGGGGTGTGAGAAGTTTTCGCACCTCGGATAATGCTCGATGCGGGTGAATTGCAGGGGATTAAAATAAATAAATATTCCTTTACGGGAGGCTGATACTCACTTGTCAGCAGCCCATGATTTTATTGTTATGCTGTTCTGGAGCATAGGCCTACATCTTTTTTAACTTGGCTGCAGCTTGTTAAAAACGCTAACGTTATCCTGTTCAGATGTAATGGAGTAATGGATACAGGCTCTTACATTGCCTAGTCTATTAGGACATCAGAAGGAATCATTCTCACAAGGACCTAGATGTACCCAACCCCTGAAAATATATATTTATCTTTTCGATTTACTAATATTAACAATCTATAAGATAATATTTTCCTTTGTCACCCTTGACTGAAGTGGATGTCAGTCACACAGTGTTAATGTAAGTTAAGAATGGCATCAGAGTTACTGAATCCCATTCAGGGCAGGGTATATCTAAGCCTCTTAAGGCTTATCATCGCAGTCACTCGCACCAGACCAAATAATGGGGATTCAAATGCTATGGAAATCACCTCTAATAACACTGAGTTTGATGGAAAGAAGTGGAAATGAGAGTGAACAGGAATTAAGTGGGATGAAATCAACTACGAATTGAGAAGAGGAAAAAAGATAGATTAGTGAGAGGCCGAAAAATAATGACAGAACGATATGGAGGGGAGAATGAGGATGGAGGGTGAGAGTTGATGGAGTGAAGTAGGAAAGGGAGGTAAAGGCAGGATGGAGAGTGAGCTGGCGGAAGAAAAGTAGGGAGATCGGTTTTAGGTGGTGGCGGAGAAGATGGAGGGATGGAAAAGAGGGATGGTTTGTTCCTCCGTCTTCACTGACAGGCCCATTGAATGGGCCTCTATTCTCGCTCTCCCCTCCCTCTCCCTCCTCTCTTCTCATGCTAATGGTGCCTTCAGTCTCCGAGCCATCCGTCACAGCCCAGAAAGACCTTGGCAGGCCCTTTACGAGCATCCCACTCGCATAATCCTCTGGCCCACAATCGAGCGGCCAGCGGGGGTAGGGGGGTGGGGTGGGGGGAGTTTTTGGGGGAGGGTTACGGCGGGGCAGACCCGAAGTAGTGAAAGTGGTTGGAAGGTAGGGGCCACCTACACTGTGGCTGAGTGAACACGTATAATAACATACAGAAACGTAACATGTTGTGATGAAATGGCAGACACTTTGTGTGGGGGGGGGGCAGAGACATGTTTGAGAATGGGAAAAAGAAGTGCTCGGGGGAGAGAATGGATGATAGCTTGTGTGAGCGTAGTGGTATGTTGAGGTATGTTAGCTCATGATGATGCTAAAATTGAGGTTGTATAAGGGTGAGAGAGATGTCGGTAAATAAAATTATGCATTCCGCAATTTCACAATTTGGCCACTGGTTGTAATAGTGGCGCTGTCGAGACGAAAATAGTCCCCAAAAATTGTGTACTAGGTATAAAGGCCTGTTTGTGCCCCGTGTCATCAAAACCATTCACTTTCAAATTAGGAATTTTATGGCTGAGGTATGATATTGATTCTGCATTTAGATAATGCAAATAAATAACATATTACACATCTAGCCCAAAATCGGAGAATAAAAAAATATTTTGTTAATCACAGAAATCTCAGACTTTAACAGACCAACAAGTTTCTTTGGTACCAGTCTCTTTAACTAATACTCCCTGTACGCCATCTTATGCAATGGCACAAAATACAAGGAGTGGGATATTAACTGAAAAGACAGGAAGGGAAAATACTTTGTTGTTTAGATTATTTAGTAGATAATCTAAACAACAAATAGTGAGTTTTAAGTCTTTGAATGTGCCCAAGCCATATTTTTTTTTTTACAGGTTACTTTTAGCAACTTTTTCTGATGTGGACACTGTCTGGCATGTCAGAAAATGACATCTGGTGGCCAAAAGCAAAACTACACCACTTCACTCAGACATTTTTCCTTAGATTAAAGGTAGCCTTTCAAAACACTTTAAAAAAGGGTTATTGGTGTATCCTTCACATTGAAAGTGTGAGGGAACCCCTATTAGTTCTTCAAGAAAAAAAATATCAAAAGGTATTATAACAAATTTTAAGTGTTCCTTTAAGGGCCATTTCTAGAACACAGCCCCTCAAAAATCAACCACAAATGATTCTTGAAGGATTTTTCCAATTTCTTATACAGGATCCTCTTAGTTTCAATGTGATGAACCCTTAAAGATTCTCCAAGAACCTTTTCCATTTGGACTGTAATGTACAGGGGCTGGTATATGGCCAATATACCACGGCTAAGAGCTGATCTTAAGCACAACACGTAGCAGAGCACCTTAACACAGTGCAAACTTGTTGTATATAGGCAAATATACCACAAACTCAAATGATGCTTTAATGCTATTATAAACCTGTTGCCAACGGATTTAGAGCATTAAATCATCAGCATTCAGGATTTGAAGCACCCAGTTTCTTATTTGGAACAACTGAACACAAGTCAGCCAAAATCATAGCTACTTGAATATATCTATATACTATAGCTTCAGTTGAAATAGGCCATGATATGAAGTGGATTTGCAATTAAGTACAGGGGTCAAAATAAACCCACAAACAACAAACTACAAACGGTCATATCTCTACTCCATCAGATCAAATGATATCCCAAGTGCGGGTGTAAATAATCACGTCTACCATCTAACAAAACAACTTGGCTGACTGACTTCTTTATGTATAGAACTATGCAGGCTACTTTTCTTTCGTAATAAATGCTTTATGGGAATGATAAGCAACTACATCGGCAACATTCTTCCAACAGGACAATAAATCGTTTAATCTGATCATAACATCGAACATGTCTTTGAAGGTATGATTTATGATGATTTAAACATGGTTTTAATATGGAAATGTTTCCATATGTCACCAGCCACACTTGCAAAGTGTTGTACACGTTATTCAAATATTTACTCAGCCCTGAAGGGCCAAAATACTTCTGACAACAAATATATTTTTTTTCTGTTTTGTTTCTTCCTGGTAGTTCTAACTGCTAATGGCACTCACCTGGTGTCCCAGATCTAAATCCGTACCTTATTTGAAGAATAAAAATGAGAAGTGTTTTGGCTGTGTAGGATGGCCTGTTGTACATTTATAGAGATTACTGAGGCTAGGTTTACACAAGCAGCCCAGCCTAATTGCTGGAAAATAGTGGATCTGATTGGTCATTTGACAAATTAGTGGAAAAATATCAGATTTAGACTGCCTTTGTAAACAGAGCCTACTGTAAGTGTCAAAGTAAGCCCTAGTTGAACCAGAACCGATGTAAGCCTAACTTGAACCAGATCAAAATTTAATATAATAACTCTATTTGTTAAGTTCCAGGGGTATCCACATGTCAGGGAAAGGTAGCTAAAATGCCCTATACTGGCTATTCTTCCCCTATGGGCTTTTATACACTGTGTAGTCTCACAATCTGGGAATGAAATTGATTAAATTGGGATTTACTGTAACTGATCCACACAATTTATTACAATATGTAAACGTTGGAAATAATGTATTTTAAATATTTTTTAATTTAATTAGATACAAAAATAGAGAAGTCTTTGTTGCATTTTCACCCGCTTCATTACGATTCACTTAGATTAGCTGTGGTGCAGCTAATAGCCTTCAGATGTCACCTAATGAGTTAATTACTGATCTCAGATAAAAATCCACCTGTTTCTGAAAGGCCCAAAACAATGACAAACATAAATCCAAACAAACACACCCTGAAAGCAAAGGTTTCAAAACAAGACTGAAAGTTTTGGAAAAGCACCAAGTCAGGGTTGGACTATAAAAAATAATTTCAGATTCCTTAACTTTTTCAGCGCTTTGTTTCGTTAAAGTCTTATACTAAAATTTATTAAATATATTAATATATAAATATATTTAATAATTTAGGGTATATACCCCAAATTGACAAAGTCAAAACAGTTTTTTTTAAATAAATGTTTGCAGTCTATAACAAAAATATCACAGACCCTTTGCTATGACACTCAAAAGCTCCGGTTTCCGTTAGTCATCCTTGAGATGTTTCTAGAACTTGACTGGAGTCCATCTGTGGTAAATTCCATTGACTGGGTCAAGTCACACCCACACACTCATATGCTACATTAAGTAATATAATTTAAAAATATGCAGACAATGATCCACTGGGATATGCATCAGAAATATCTTTACTAAAAAGTTCATTTTTAGTAAAGATATTTGGTGGAGCATGAGTGTGTGCTCAATTTTCCTTTCAAATTCAATTGATTGGACATGATTTGGGAAGGAACATGTCTATATATAAGGTCCCACAGTTGACAGTGCAAGAACCCGATGACAGAGCTCCAGAGTTCCTATGTGGAGATGGGAGAACCTTGCAGAAAAGACAACTCTGCAGCAGACGAAAGTCACTCAGTAAAAGGCACGATAACTTGCTTGGAGTTTGTCAAAATGAACCAAAAGTACTCTTTGACCATGAGTGGTCTGATGAAAGGAAGATTAAACTTTGCCCAGAATGGCAAGCGTCCCGTCCATCACCTGGCCAATACCATGCCTACGGTGAAGCAGGAGATATTTTTCAATGGCAGGGACAGGTAGAGTTCTCAGGATCAAGGGACAAATGAACAGTGCAAAGTATCCTTGATAAAAACCTGCTCCTGAGAGCTCAGGACCTGAGAACGGGGTGAAGGTTCCCCTTCCAACAGGATGGTGACTAAGCACAGCCAAGGCGGGTGACTTTGGGACAATTTCCTTGAGTGGCCAAGCCAGAGCCCGGACTTGAACCTGATTGAATGTCTATGGAGACCTGAAAATAGCCATGCATCAACGTTACCCATCCAACCTGACAGCATAAGCCGATCTGCAGATAATGGAAAAAAAAATCCCAAATGCAGTTTGCATCATACCCAAGATTGTACTCACTGCCAAACATGCTTCAAGGAACTAGTGAATACTTTTTTGCTAAAATGTCTAAAAACTGTCAGAATGTGGATAAAGGGTCTGAATAGATTCCGAACTGTTCGCAAAGAATGGACCAGAATTGCAGCAACTAAAAGACCTGCAGCTGTAAATGCCACCAAACATGGTTCCATTAAATATTACTTTAGGGGTAATATTAAATATTTATTGGGGTTGGAGGGGAGCATGAATGTAAAAGAAAATCCTTGGGGATGAATACTTCTACAATCCACTGTTTCACATTCAAGGTGGCAATCAGGCTAGTAACAGCCCTTACAATTTTTAGCGAAGTAGTGAATTTCAGTAGTTTCAGAAATTGGGCAGTCTGTCAGCTAACACTTGTCACCCCCTAGTGACAATTTAAGTGTAGCAATTTATAACCTACTAAAGACATCTTGATTAATTTTTTTTTTTAAAGCACCCAACTACTAAATGGAGCTAAGAAAATCTCCAAATAAGTTTGTGACACATGATCTACAATTAACGGCAGTACCAGTTTTTGTAACCCACCATCACCACTAAAGTTGAATGTAATTTTCACAGCAGGTCCCAAACAACTTCCCCCAAAAATGTGTAAGGACATGAATGCAACTTGAACAACCACGGTTTACTTGTTAAAAAGGAGAAATGCCTTTATTTTATTTAAGACCATTAAAATAAATACTATACAGAACCCAATGTAGAAAAGTTGATACACGGCCTCTGTCTCGAAAAAGGTTAACAATTCATCACATCTTTTAATAAATTCATTTAAAAAATAGCACTGACCAACCAATAAATTCCCACAATCCCACTAACCCAACCCTCCCTCCCAAATGACAGGCAATTTTTTAAACTGTGAAAAAAAATAAAAAAATAAGACAGACATAATATTATAGTAATCTCTATATACTCAATCATTTGTAGTTTGGTCCTTTATGTGTAAAGACCCCTCCAACAGAGTTGTTTGGTGAGGTAGGTTACAAAAGAGACACACCACCCTTTCAAATCGGATATTTCTGCAAAGAAAGATCAAAGAAAACAAGACCTAGCCTTTGAAATCCCCATAGCAGGGTTCAATGACAGTTTGAAACAAGGCATGGAGAGCAATATCCTTCCACACCCTATTCTGCCTCAAGCTGTTTTGCCCTGCACCCCACCAATAACAGGCAGGACTGACTAAAATAAATGCTACCTCACAACTTGGACTATACAAGATAAAGCTGAAGTATAAACAAGAGAATAGCACAGCAGAATTCAGATAAAGATCAAGGGGAAAAACATTTCATAGTCATTCATGATCGCATGTGTTTACTATACATTTTTTTATTTGTTGAAGATGGGTGACGCCCCTTTAAACCTCACCTTAAGAGAAGGTTAGATACCAATTTCTGTTTGATACATGGTTGTAGTCTTATGTAAGTACGGTCCAGGTAGACGTTAATGTATGAACATCTCAAAACCCAAAAGGTCCATTGTTTCACAGTCACACTTGACGAGCAACACCCACTGACTGAAGCTCAATCTAACCACAATACTAAGGTGTCCAAAACAGCTCCCTATTTCCTATGGTGCCATACACAGGGTATGGGGTGCAGAATCAGACACAGCCAGGTTGCCAAAAACACCAAGTCACTTCCCGCCCACATACAAATGCCACTAAGTTGCATGGATTGGGGGGGGGGGGGTAGTGTGGAGATTATAACCAACCATACTAGGAAATGCTGGTACTGAGTCCAGTTACACAGAATGAGCACATAACCCATTATGGAAAGATGCACCCCAAACCCAACCCTAAAGGGGTAGTCTTCCTAACAATCAAGCATTCGTTCTGAACTCCACTCCAACTAACTGTCACCAGCATGTAAGGGAGTTTGGAGCTAAATAACCCAAGAAGCTTCTATTTGTTTTAGACTTTGGAAAGACCAAGGTGGTGTGGTGGGGTCAGGTAGGACTGAAGACAAATGGGCTAAACTTCAGACTCATTAGTGGTCTGAGGACAAGACAGGACCCCCGCAGTTAAGAGCATAAAATCATTTGTATTGGGTTAGACCACCAGTAGGTCAGGGACAGGTATCACAAGCGAAATGGGATCGGATCACAGGACAAGAGGTGGAGAGATCGAAAAGGATCACAAGGTGGGAAGGGGGACAGGATCGAATGGATCCTCAGTAGAAGGGATATTTGAAGCTGATGGGGTGTGGAAAGGGTATGGGGGGGTAAGGGACTGGGGCAGAACGGAGTCTTCTAGAATATGGAGCTCTAGATGAGGTCAGCCACATTCATGGGCATCTCCTCAACGGTGGTGTTGTAGAACGTCTCGATGTCCCTCAACGTACGCTTGTCCTCCTCAGTCACCATGTTGATGGCAACACCCTTACGGCCAAAACGACCCCCCCGACCAATCCTGAAAGAGCAAAGGAGAAGTTAGATCGCTCCATTCTGTTGAAAAGAAACATTTGCTGGTTGATGGGCTCCTCCTTGAAATCAATGATTTAGCTACTCAAAAAGCACTAAAATACAAGCCATTAAGATTAAAAATTAACCTTAATTGATGTTCACACTGAATGAACCACAAACAAGATGAAGCTGTATTCAGCCATTGTGAAATCTGATCATGAGTTCCGGAGCCCTGGGGTTTTAGAACACACCAGCCCACAGAACGCCGACGGGCGGAACTAGAACTCAGGGTGTTCCAGATTCAGTTGACACGCATGGATTTCGTCATTATACAGCTGAGCATATGAAAAAACACACTGCATGGACAGATGTCCCCATTTAGTTTTACCTGTGAATGTAGTTCTCCCTGTTGGTGGGCAGGTCATAGTTTATGACCAGGGACACCTGCTGGACATCAATACCTCTGGCCTTAGGGACAAGAGATGGAACCAGTTAAAGGACAAAGGTCTTAATGTAACAGCATATTGTGGCACTACTTATTGGACTACACATTAAAATGCTTTATTGGCATGACTTAAAGTACATTGACAGTGAAATTAAGAAAACTCAATTTAAAGGTTGTCCACAGGTAACAGATAAGGCATGAGATAAGCTGTGGTCTGTCACTAAGGATAGTCTGCTACTAATCCACAGCTTTGAATCTTCCAAAAGGAGGGCTAGCCTAGACACATGTATTTTAAGTTTCAAACTGGAAGAAACTACTTTGATAGTCAGAACATTAATGCAGCCATGTCAAATTCTGCAGTGATGACTCAACCTTTCCTCTAGAGGGAGGCTGGTTTTCCTGTATACCAGTCACAACGGTGAGGCTAGCCCACAAACCTGTACTTTGCCAAGGTTTTAATGTAATTGGCCAGTTCACTATTTACAGCAAGATGGCACTGCATATATAACAAGGTGTTGTTTTGACTTGTGTATTCTGACTAGATGTTCTGGTTCTGAGGCTTACAACAAGTATGAACACTGCCTAAGCACCAATTGGCAGAGGAACTCTTGGATCAACCAGGGATCGCAGGGTGTGGTAATGATAGTGCAGCATAGCAGCCTCCCAAACATAATTGCTCCCCAAGTGTCGATATATGTTGAGTGTTTACTGGCCACAAGCTAAAGTTGAGGCCTGAAGTGGCACTGATGCTAGACAATCATGTCAAAAGGATAAGGACCATAGACGTATTGAATCATTAAGGTTAAAGGGCAATCAAGTGTTTCAAGTCAGCCATACTGTGAACTAAGAACAACCCTAGATCAGTCCTTAGTCTCCAGTTAAACTCTTAAGCAATATCATGATACCATCATGACTAGGGAGTGGCATACCATCATGACTAAGGAACCACTTACAGTGAAAGTAATGTTGGCACTATATGGTGCAATACCTCTACTAGTACCAAAAGCAGAAGGCCTGTTCGGTGCTACTAGACAGGGAAACTGACCAGTCACGTTAGAGGAGGATTGTAAACTGCTTTTAGGTCGTGAGGAGGAACAGAGTCCAGTCACTGTGGAGAGCAGATTGTAGATTCTCTACCAAAGACCTTCAACCCTGACCAGCACAGAAGCTGGGAGGAGAGTTATCTCTGGCCCCATAACAGGATGTCAGGGGGTCTCTTACCAGCAGGTCAGTGGTGATGAGGACTCTACTGGAGCCAGACCGGAACTCTCTCATGATCAGGTCCCTCTCCTTCTGGTCCATGTCTCCATGCTAGCAGACAAGCAAGACAAGAATTACATACACTTACCTTTCAGGGTGAATAGGCAACTGTCAAAAGGCTACTTCAAATTCAGGCGAGTTTTTAATAAAAAGCTTACAATGCCAAAACAAACATTTGCAGGTTTTGAGTCAGCCGTCTGTCTTATGTTGTGGACTATTGAATCCTCTGCCAACAATCTGATATTAATAGAAGAGGCTACGAAGCCTGTTGGGCGACTTGGAGCCCTTGTTTCTTGTTGTACAAATTGTTCCTGATTATGATTAGTTGAATGCTTTGCATTGTCACAGACAATGTGCAAACATCAAGTATTCAATCTGTGCCCATAGCATGAACCAGCCTATTCCTCACTGAACAGAGCTGACTGGGATGAACATGGACTTGATTTATCTGCCCCTGCCAGATATAAGAATCAGTGCCATTAGAGGACACCGCCTTGCCCAGTTGACAGGGGGGATACACCATTGAAAGTTCCTGACCTCAATAACATTTTGGTTTCCATATATCTATGATAGATTCTGGCTACAGGCATAGCATGTGGGTTAAATGCATTGACATCTCACCAGAGCAGAGACAGTGAAGTCCCTGGCATGCATCTTCTCAGTGAGCCAGTCTACCTTCCTCCTGGTGTTGATGAAGATGACAGCCTGGGTGATGGTCAGGGTCTCGTACAGGTCACATAGGGTGTCCAGTTTCCACTCCTAACATGGGAGACAGACAATTGAATACGGACTCATTCTGGCACAGAGGTAGTCTGATTTGATTAGGTGGACAGGTGCTTTTCCATTGTGGAATGAGTGACATCTACCCAAAACCAGTTACTTCGAATCTAAACCAGACCTAATCTAGTTCCACAGGCTATTTTAGGTCAGCTTATTTTCTAAAGGGCCCTATAGGTTGTGGGCATCTGTTTTGACCCCTGAACACAACAAGCCGTTTGTGAAGTAGAGGGGTATGTTTTCAGCTCGACAGTCAGATCATGCCCCCAGAGCCCCGAGGCCCAAGTAAACCTGGACGGCAGAACGCCAACCAGTTACCAGGAGCCCAAGGGTGGTCTGAGATCAGTTGACACGCATGAGTTTCATCATAAAACAACCCGCCCTTACCAGCAAACATACAGAAACAATCACGTAAGTGTTTTCACTAATGGTTCCAAGACCAACGAGAGTTCATTACGCAAAATATTTGAAGAGGTGAGCCTGCCCTGTAAATATTAACCCTAAATGAGCAAACTAATAATGACTGCAGGCACATCTGACACTCAGCCAGCTCGGCCAACCCCAAAGGCATTAACCTCTCAGGGCCATGCGGCCACCGGAGGACACTGACCCTGGCTGTGCCCCGAAAGGCGGCCCTCACCTCCTTCTCCACGTTGATGTAGAACTGACGGATGCCCTCCAGGGTCAGCTCCTCCTTCTTGACCAGGATGCGGATCGGCTCACGCATGAACTTCTTGGTGACCTCCAGCACGTCTTGGGGCATGGTGGCAGACAGCAGCACCACCTGGATGGGGTCAGAGGTCGTTTAGGATCGGAATAGGTGTTACTTCCAAGTAATTAACTAGTTGCCACTGGGCCAGATACACATTCACGGCGGGGGCGTTTAGGGGGGGGGGGGGCATGGGAAGGGGTTGACAGCACCGTCTGGAGATGACAGGGCGGGTGTGAAATGATTGTAAACTGCTTTTAGGTCGTGAGGAGGGAGAGAGAGCCCAGTCACTGTGGAGAGCAGATTGTAGATTCTCTACCAAAGACCTTCAACCCTGACCAGCACAGAAGCTGGGAGGAGAGTTATCTCTGGCCCCATAACAGGATGTCAGGGGGGCAGTTTGATGTGATGCCACTACAACTACAGGCCTAATGCTGTCCAGCATGAAACCCATTAGTTATATGAAAGGGAATCCTGTTCAAATATTGCCTTTAGAAATAACATGCACAGAAAGCCTATGTCAAAACCTGTTAAACCACAACCTTTTCTAGAGAATGTCTGACAGAGAGGGCGCTATCACATTCCATACCTGTGTGCTGGTGGGAAGCTTCTGGAAGATCTCATAAATCTGGTCCTTGAACCCTCGGCTCAACATCTCATCGGCCTCATCGAGCACAAACATCTTGATGTTCTTGGAGGCTGACGGAGGGTGGAATGATTCCATTAGAACCGATTCAAAATGCCCCTAGAAAAGACACTTCTCTTTTTCTAGTAGCTTGACTCAAATGTGTTTCAGCCATTTAAACATCAACACCAATTCAAAGACGTGCTTCCAAACTCTAAAAAGTATTGGATTAACCAGTTACCACTGAAATATCACTACAATAATAACTAATCAAGTGAAAGGGAAAAGGTCCAATGTCATAAAACACTACTCAGCCAGTGTGAAATCTGATCACGAGTTCCGAATCCCTGGGGTTCAGAACACCAGCCAACAGAACGCTGTTCTGGCAGAACTCAAACACCCAGGGGGGGCCGGAGTCAGCTGACACGCATGGATTTCATCACTATACAGCTCAGACATGAAGTCAACCTCCAAGCCACTACCTACCTAGATATTTGCGGTTTAACATGTCAAAGACACGACCGGGGGTCCCCACTACTATGTGGGGGGCCTCAGCCTGAAGTTTGGTGACCTCGTTACGGACGTTGGTCCCACCGATACAGGCGTGGCAGGAGGCTCCCATGTAGTCGCCGAGGGCCAAGATGACCTTCTGGATCTGTTGGGGAGGAGACATTCACATTAGATGAAGTGGTACTGGTTTATGAACGGGGTGACTGGAATGACTGATAGGACGTGTTGACTCTCCTCCAAACTAAACTGAATCTAACGTTGGCAAGTTTATCTTGACAGTTTGAGGGGGAAGTGAATTCCACTACAGGAAAAAAATCTTTGGCCATGTATACTGGTTAGAGCTTTTATAGATCTGTGCCCATAGCATGAACCAGCCTATTCCTCACTGAACAGAGCTGACTGGGATGAACATGGACTTGATTTATCTGCCCCTGCCAGATATAAGAATCAGTGCCATTAGAGGACACCGCCTTGCCCAGTTGACAGGGGGGTGGGGGGGTTAAGATGACATACATTACAGGTCACAACCTGTGATGAGACGTTCCTCAAAGTTCCTAAAAAGGACAGTGGCCAACGGTTTGAAGACAGACCTCTGGAGCGGTTCATGAATATAACTGTTGTTTTGCAACCTTATTTAAATGTCCATGACAGGTACTGACCACTGACAAACCAAACAGGGAAAACAGTGGCTATTGGTCAAGTCAGTTTCCTGCATACCGGTTTGGCTCATTCTGAGAGGACTGCAGAGTCATCCTGTTTGAGACGACACGTTATGCACTCCAAATGCAAAACCCAACCGGTTTGGTGTGTATTCCAAATAAGATCACTTCTGTTAAGTACCCAGATGGGACGTGTACACCCCAGCCCTGTAGCTACCTGCTGAGCCAGCTCTCTGGTGGGGGCCAGGACCAGGGCCTGGGTGCCCTTCAGCTCAATGTCAATCTGCTGCAGGATGGAGATGGCGAAGGTGGCGGTCTTCCCAGTACCAGACTGAGCCTGTGCAATCACATCGTAACCTGGGGGCAGGCGAGAGGTAATGACAACATCAGACCTAGGAAAACGTGTAGTTGCACAGTCACAATTGAGTTTGGCCACTTTCCGTTGGGGTTGTCAATGTTTAACAGAGCATTAGTCCTTAGCACAGGCAGACAAAACTGAAGCTGCTCTCCAAACAACAAAGAACCAAAACGCAACACAGATGTTTATTTCATCTGTGCCCATAGCATGAACCAGCCTATTCCTCACTGAACAGAGCTGACTGGGATGAACATGGACTTGATTTATCTGCCCCTGCCAGATATAAGAATCAGTGCCATTAGAGGACACCGCCTTGCCCAGTTGACAGGGGGGATATGGACAGAAGATGAATGTTGCGCGACCCCACAAACTCAAAACAGGCAAGTGTTAGATGGCAACAATCGTGAGGTGTCTGAGTACTCACCCTTGATACAAGGGAGGATGGCCCTCTGCTGGATGGCAGAAGGTTTCTCAAAACCATAAGCATAGATTCCCCTGAGCAGCTTTTCACCCAAGTTCATCTCATCAAAACTGTCCACGATCTCATTCCAGTTGCTCTGTAGGGAGACGGCACAAGACAGACATTTCACATGACAATTTAATAGATCCAACTTAAAACTGAGTGTGCTGCATCTCAGACTAGTGTGGTACATCTAAACAGTTTGGCAACGTTAGAAAACGCTATATCTGGAATGAAGTGGGCATTCACAGGTTAATGCATGTTAACATCCGCTACACAATCTCTTAGAACCCATTCCATTATTCTTGACAGGCTCCATAGCAGCAGTTAGGCTCCTTGTGGATTTGTGGTCTATGGGCAATAAACCACAGTTAAGGGCCATAAGGAATTAAGCCTTCAGCTATGGTATTTAGGCCATATTGAACACCGCCTCCAGTCTTACATTAGTTTAGCTGACGCACTTGAGCAAAGCACTGTAGATTACCGATGGCATACCTTTAATATTTATATTACAGCCAAAACTTGTTTCAGGGAGACAAAATGGCTTTTGCTTAAAGGGGCACTATAGAATCCTGCCTCTAAACAAGACTTGTCACCTCATCTTCCATTACTAAACAAAACAGGTACAGTATTAGCTAGCGCATGGTGGTTTAGGGTGGGAAGAACAGAACAGCAAGTGTTTAAAACGAGTATAAGGATATTACAAGTAAACTTCTAAGCAGACCGGCAAGAGTTTAAGGAATACGCCAGCACTAATTTTCAAGAAAAATATTTTACATTAGTTGTAATCTCCTTATTACATAAACTGCAGATGTCTACAGGTCAATTTTGCATACTTTAATGCTAGTAGTACAGTATAACTTACAGGCTGCCCCAAGAAACATCTTGTCAATTATGGTTTCGATAAATTAAACTACTCAATACATACTCATCCAATTATTAAGGCGGATGTCATGACACATTGATCCATCTATGTAACACCTACTGTATTTAACCAGGGTAACTAGTAATGCGCAGCCAATGGCAGATGGCACAGCAATACACACCTCAATGATCCCATCTGGCTCCATGCCCTCGGGGCCATTGTCTCTGGGAGGTCTGAAAAATCAAGGTAGAGAAAGCATTAGCAAATTCCATGAGTGATAAAACTAGGTACCTCAGCATCTTGTATTAATTCAAGTACGAAACGGTGATAAATCGTTAACCACGGGTTAGTTGGCGACATTAGTCATGTATACTTTAAAAAGGTTTAGCCCAAGTCAGGTAGACATTTAAGCACGTAAACTATTGCTTAACAGTAGAATTACACAATGGACATTGTGTTCTGTAGAACAGAAGGGCGGGCGGCATATTCCAAAGAATAAAAAAGCCCCATGGTCGACACCGCCATTTCTTTTTCAGACATTTCAAGATGGTCGTTTCCTACGGCCTAAATGCTGTCGATTTCTAGTTAGCCGTCTAGTAGCATGCGAAAAAGATTGAACCTTAAAAATACACGTTTCGTAACAGTGAACTCGCAAGATGCCAAAACCGAAATACTATAATTACTCTTCCACTGAAAAGTAAAAAAACGTCGAATCCGATGGATAACTGGCGTACAAGGGATGTGTATTATTATATACGTGTCAAACTAGCGTTAGCTTGCTAGCCAGCCAACTAGGCCCAACCATGTCGAACCTTTTCTGAATCTCTTGTCGATTTCTCCAATGTCATCACATACTTAGAATTAAAAAAAACACTACCCGTTTCTGGAGTGATTGTGGGTCGAGTTTTAACAAAAAGCGGGAATCCATTCTACAGACTATCGTAAGGCCCGCCATTGTCTCGCCGGCACCGTTAACTGCCAACGACCATGTGCGTGACAATTCCTCCCATGTATTTATAATCCAGTTGTAGTTCCCTACTAAGTTCATCAAACTTTTATCTAACGACCCATATAGCGCCATATTAGTTTTAAAGCGTGGTCTAGTAATATGCACTTTAAAAATATTAGCCGCATTTCATTAAGGCCTAACGTTAGCCTAGCCCCAGGTCAGAAAAAGAAATTCGTCACTCACGTGCTTGTCGAGAAGCCGGCACCGCTTCACTATATAGATTAGCAATTTAAGCTAACGCGTTGGGCAGACTTCCGAACTAGGAAGCTTGGCTTAAATTTTCCCGACACAGGTATTCACCGAAATATACCCAACTGCATATTCTCAAATCGTCAATGCTGACATTCGACGTTCAAGTATTAATATTTCTTTAATTAAAAAACTCGGACAAAGGGACCTTTAAACGGGTTAGGCAAGCTACCTACTGTTAGCATATAGGCTAGCCTACTATCGAACCAATAAACGGTTCAATAATATACATTTTTAAGAATAGATCGTATTTTCAAAAATACCTCGTTAACAAAATTTAATTTTCTCAATTGACATTTAAAAATGCATAAATATTGCGCAATACATTTCCTACAATGTGCGTTCCTTACCTATCTTCATATTCAGCCGACATTATCACAAAGGAAGAAAATGTGGCAGAAACCTTATATATACGGCAACGTAATACGCAAACTAGGGATTTCATTGATGCAGCGCCCTGTCAATCAACGTTGGCTCCACACATTTTGAGATATTATTGGCTAACTGAAACGTCACAAAAAAAGTGACGGACAGTATATTCGCTTCTATCTGCTCTCAGACAGGCGAAATATAATAGATAACCCACCCTCTGCATGTAGCTATTGGGTTAAAATTGACTTCAGGTTGGTTTTTATTGGGTAATTCTTTGGAACCTTAAAAATACCGATCTTAGATTAGCGTTTCCGGATTCTGATACCGTTCTCCATTCTAGAGTAAGAATTTAAAATCCGATACTGAAACATTTCATGTACTCCACATGCATGCCATGGCCAATTCTTTACATCACGGCATTGTCATTCGCAAATTAATGTAATAATTTAGGGAGTGGCTCCTCCTAGTCCTGAAGATCAGCATAAATGCGCAATTTCTCGAATTATCTCGCGAGAATTCTGGAATTGAGTAATTTTTCTCAAGACAAACTTAGATTAAAGACAAGGTCGAATACAGATTTATGATGGATAGTTAGTGACAATGAAACACCACAATTATTGACACATCTGGCTTTAGTTGGCAGTTTTACCTGACCTACTAAACAAAAAGCAGCAGCTGGGGGGTATATATATATATATATATATATATATATAAAACGTGTGACACACACAATGGTATATTCAGGGCCATTGCCAGGAATCCTGGGCCCCCTGAAAAGATACATCCCTAGGCCTCCTCACTTATACATGACATTGATATTATTACAATCAGTGGGTCCTACCAAGCCATGGACCCAATATCATATCCCCCCATATAAAATAACCCCCGAACTGTGCTCTGCAATTAAGCACTTAACACTACTTTCCTAGCTATCTTAGAAACACTCTAAGAAGGTTATTGGAGGGTTCTTTAGGGGTTTTTCACCTTGAAACTGTGAGGGACCCTCTACACATTTTTCCAATAACCCTTTAAAGGTGTTCTTCAAATAATCCCTTTTTAAACAGTTCCCCAAAGAACCATTTGAAGAACCTTTTGGGGTAGATTTTAGAGTGTGGATGTTGTGTATATGGTTCTTTGATTATGAAATATAAATTGTACCTTACAATACCATTTGACAGTTTTCCTTGAAGAACTTAGTTTCAAAATAATGGATGATCCAAGGACCTTTTTAGAGAATAGGTATTACATGAAACAGCATTTATTTGTTATTTCTGCACAATAATATTTTTTCAACATTCCTACACTCTAAATAGAAAAAGTTATTGGAGGGTTCTTTAGGGGTTCTTCACATTGAAGTATGGGAAACCTTTATAAGTTCTTCCAAGAACCCATTTAAGAACCTTTTAGGGTTCATTTTTCAGCAGATATGGTTGTTCATATGGGTCTTTGAGTAACAAGTATGAATTGCTCTAAAATATGCCACAAGGGCAAACACACGCCAACACGGGCCCCCACTCCATCCTGTAACAACGCTAAGACACAGGCAAGAATACTGCTTGAAGACTTCAGCTCTGCGCTCAACACCATCACAGCAGAACCTCTACAAAGACAAGCTCTTCAAGCTGAATGTTTCCAGCTGCGTCAGTCAGTGGATCATTGACTTTCTGTCAGACAAAACACAAAGACCAGTCAACACATTCAAACATTTTTATCTCTCAGCACCGAATAAATGCATGCCTGCACCCCTTCTCTACCCATTATACGCTGAGGACTGCACCTCTTAAAATGCATCTGCCAAAGTAGTTAATTTTGCAGATGACCCCATTCTGGTTTGTCTCATCCCTGCTGGTGACGAGTCTATGTTTATTTGTATGCTCTTCTTTCCAGAAGTGAGTTCTGCAGATAACTAATTGAGTAGAATATACTTACTACTTAGTTGTGTTGGTCTGCATTAACTGTATTCATTCTGAAGACCATCTGCTAAATGACAACAATAAAAAAAGTAAAAAATAGTGATAGGCGACTTATTCAAGTTGCTAAGGACCATCATATTCTACAGCTTCAGGTAGGAAAAATCAGCAACAAGGCACACCGACTGATGTTGGCGTGCTCAGCCTTTTTTGGTTCTCAGTCTGCCAGCTGCAGGAACAACGCAACGCACAGTCAAAATCAACGGTTATCAGGTCCCACCTGCCCTCCATTTAAGTCCTAAATAACTCAAGGGCAGGACCATTGATGACCCCTTTAACCCCAGGAACCCAGTGTTCCAGAGACGGTCCTCCAGCAGGTGGGCGATACATGTATATGCCCAAAATATTTTTCCACCGGAAAACAATTTCTTTCCCAGTTCTGTGGCACTCAGCAACCAGCCATCTGTTCCACTGACTAACAAGACGATGCTTACGACCTCAAGCCAACCCCAACCCAATGGCTGCACAATATTTCACACTAACTTTTGCTCATCTCCAGGCTTAGATATATTGTACTACACAGAAACTGTAAATGTGTTCATCAAGTGAAAAATCCAGGTAGCATATATCCCAATATATGCTGTCTAACTACTATATAATCCTTATGGTGACTGTGTAGGCCAGTTCTGTTTCTATATGTAGTTTACCACTACATCACAATCACGCAGATTCAAATTTTATAATGTGAGCTCAGCGTCTAAAAGAAGAGATTCTGCGGACATATTAACCATACGACAGAGTTGAACTTTGGGTTCACTTCCTACTCGTCTGGCTGACACAGTATTACAAGACTGAAGTCTTACTCCACACATGCTGAGATCAATCTTCAATCAGAGCTGTCTAGGCAAAATAAACAAACAAATGGAATATGCTTTTTTCACTCCATTTACAACAGCTAGGGAATCAACTTTCAACATCAGGAGTATGACAGATATTAAAACATTTCATTCATCTGTTCCTTGCCATGTACTTGTTTATTCTGATAAACCATAAATGCGCTTTAAAATATATAAAACAGTCAATTATGTTCCATCAAAGTTCTGCAAAAAAAAAAAGCACATGACACCTATCAACAATGTGTATTTTAGTTACAAAAAGAAAAGGAAATATGTAAAAAATAATACAGAATGTGCACCCCAAATAGTAATCTAATGCCTATATAGTGCACTTCTTTAAAATCAGGGCATAGTGGAATTTGGGATACACTATTTTTAGCTGATGTGGTCCAACCAACGTGACTACAACATGACTTGGTAAGATATTTTTATTTTAATAAAAATATGAAACATAATCATCACTGCCCTCCAAAAACACCAACGGTAAGCTTAGCAACACTTTTTTACTGACAGAAGAAAAAGCAAGAACATAAAAAGTGAAAAATAACTTGTTTCCACTCCAAGCATTTCAGTTTAGGGTGGTCGAGTCAGTGAGGTGTCAAGTCCATTTTTTTTTTTTTTATTTGCTTTGTTTTAGTACTCGATTTACATCCCAAATGGCACCCGATTACCGGCATAGTGTACTTCATCTGACTAGGGTCAAAGTAGTGTACTATACAGTGAACGGGGTGCAATGTGGCTTGGCTTTACACATGGCCTCTGTCGACAAGAAAAAAAACGTAAACATGAAATAAAAACAAGGTAAAAGGGACAGAGACAGGAAAGAAAAAAAGAACAAGAGGGAAGAAACACAGGAGAAGTAGTTTTAGTAGTAAAGTAGTAAAGTCTCTGGATATCGTCGTCGTCAAGAGAAAAAAAATGTTCCTTCGAAAAGTTCTTATTTTTTGTTTTTCTCCTTTCTCTCACTAGCTCATTCAAAATGGCTTGCTGGAACCATCCTGTTGCTTCCACGTTAGAATCCGCCGCTTCCTCTCTAAAAATCTTCAGAGGGCGTGGCATCAGGGCGAGAGCTTGCAGTGACACAGTTCTTTGTACATGAGTCTCCTCAGTTTGGGCATGTCCTGCTGACCAAAATTGAACTGCTGACCAAGGGCCAGAGTCTTGCAGTACTGAAAAGAACACAGAAAGATTAAAAACCAGGCTTCCCCATAGTAAACTGCACAAAAGGTTCAGGGCTCCAGGCAAAAAAACTGGCCCGCTTAGCCATTCAAAGGGCACAGTTAAGTTATCGTAATAAACCTATCCAATTCCAGATCTAATGGAGTGTCTTAGTCTCAGTAGAAGCACGGGCTTGATTTGAAATTCAGCTCATACGTGTGTAAGTAGAAGCATTGCTATGAACTGCAGCTCTGGACAGAAGTATGGAAATCTAGGATTACTGTCAAACCCACCTGAAGAACAAATGCTCCGCAGTCGCTGTCGTTGTTCTGGCGGCCCACATTCTGAAGGAAACACACAGTAAATCCCCTCAATGTACTACCGCCGTCAAACACCACAGGTACATTATTTTAAGATACCATATTTTCAAAATCTGATTTATAGTCTGACAAACTTTTCACAATTAAAGTCAAACCGACTCACCATTTTGAAAAATCCTTTCCAACCTTTAAGGAAATCTCTCTGGTCTTTCTTGACAGCTTCAGCTTGCAGGTACTTTGCAATATGCTGCGTAGGGGGTAAACCAAAGACGAGGGAATTTAAATAAATTTCAAAGACGACCAAATAAACTTACAGAAATACCATTCTGAGCAAGGTGAAACAGACCAACCCTTTCACAGAAATAAAAAAACATTTCTAACATGTTTCCTTCTTCGACAGCCATCAACTAGGGAGTATTCATTTCTCCAAACCAAATGTTTTAGTCGCAAATGATTTGTCAACAGTGATTAATGGATTGTAAAAGCTCTGCAAGATTTCATACTCTAGCAAAATAAACACATACCCCAGAAAGGTTTCTCCCCGTTTTCTTTTTATTGACGACTAAAACATTCTATTTGGCAGAATGAATGAACTCACCCAGGTCACCCTTTGGACTCCTAGTTCAGCAAAAAGTAAACAGTGAACTTTAAACATGACGGCCTCACCTTTGGGCAGCGTCGGTTGAGTGTGCGCTGGGAGTCGAAGTAGGTGATGGCTCTGCGGGGGATGTCCACACTGACCAGGGACCAGTGGACCTCCAGGTGGATGGGGATCAACAGCAGATCCTTCTGAAAGATGTCCACCTGGGAGGGAAGAGAAAATATCCCGGAGCAGGTGGGTTAAGGTCTTTGCACATTGGAACAACAATATTAGAAAATGTTCACCTTTCATTGTACAACGAGTGTACACATTTCAACTAGTTCTCCATGTTGCATTAACATCACAATTCAACATTCTGGGAACACTGAAAATAAATAATGAAGATACACAACATCGTATACACACATACACACTAGGTAAAAATGATTACTTACATTCTTTGTCCATCTTTTGACTCCATCATAGCCTTTCGTCCTCAACTTGTCGTAGAAGAAACTGTTGAAGAAGTGAACCTGGGAGACAGGAAGGAATGCTGACGGTGCTAGTAGGGACGTACACATACCTTTCATTCACTTACAGTTAAACACATGGCCCGCGGTACGATACAGGAAGTTGTTAATTTGATTAGCAGAATGAACCAATGCGATCCGGTGTGATCAAACAGTTGCACGAAGACATCAATTTTCCATTCCAAATTGTAAACTGCTACTGATGAAACTGTAGACGTTGTTAATGTTGAAAATGACTTTTGCACCTGGAAATGGCTGATTTTTTATGGAATATCTACATAGGTGTACAGAAGCCCATTATCAGCAACCATCACTCCTGTGTTCCAATGGCACGTTGTGTTTGCTAATCCAATTTGATCATTTTAAAAGGCTAATTGATCATTAGAAAAACCTTTTGCAATTGTTAGCACAGCGGAAAACTGTTGTGCTGATTAAAGAAGCAATAAAACTATCCTTTTTTAGACTAGTTCAGTATCATCAGAATCAACATTTTTGAGTTTGATTACAGGCTCAAAATGTCCAGAAACAAACAACTCTCTTCAGAACCTCATCAGTTTATTCTTGTTCTGAGAAATGAAGGCTATTTCATGCGAGAAATTTCCAAGAAACTGAAGATCTCGTACAACGCTGTGTACTACTCCCTTCACAGTCAGCTGGTATTCTGTCTGTAATGGAGTGGCCAGCACAGCCACCGGATCTCAACCCTATTGTTGTTGTGGGGGGCAGCTTCACTGTATGGTACGAAAGAAGTTCCCATCACGCCACTCCAACTAGTGGGAGGTGCTTCAGGAAGCATGGGGTGAAATCTATTTAGATTACCTCAACAAACTGACCACTCGAATGCCAAAGGTCTGTTATGATGTAACTGCTGCAAATGGAGGATTCTAGGACGAAGTTTAAGACAATTATTATTCATTATTTCTAACCATGTCAATGACTATATTTCCTATTCAAGCCTATTTCATGTATGTTTTCAAAGAAAACAAGGACATTTTTAAGTGACCTCAAACCTTTGAGCGGTAGTGTATATGTGAGCTTACCACTGTGTGTGTGGGTGCGTTCAGAGTCCCAAAAGTTAAAAGGTTTTGACCATTTAAAAAACAGGCATTTTATCCTGATCTACCACAAAATATACTGTCTAGGATGCCAAACACAGGCCTAAGGTGACGCTAGTGAAAGTGATTGCTGCCTTTGATAATGACATTACAACTTTAGTCTGGTCATGTAAAAATGGCTGAATGCACTGTCTGGTCAAAGCCAAAACATCACAGCGATTTATTTCATTGAGTGCATTACCGAACAATCAGCAGAAATCTGTCCACTCCGGAAGCATACACAACTCCTCTAGTAAAACAGTTTTGTACACCGCATTCGGTAACACTGACCAAGAAAATTACACCGGCCATCATCCAACTAATAAAGCCTACATCGCAAAGGCCACTGCTCATGCAATTCAATGCTGAAGGTCCCATTCAGATATGAATATTAGTTTAAGGATTGATCCTTGTTGGCACGAGCAACTCCGCTCTGTGTACAGTAATCTGACCTTTATATTAATGACCGGCATTCACAATTACCTGGTTAGTTTGATAGGCTAATGAAGGACACATTTACCTGGTTAGTATGATAGGCTAATGAAGGACATTTTGGGAGGGGGAAAATCACACAAATTGGGGGTTTGTAAAGTAGGCTTAGATCAGTTACGCATTCACAAACCAATGCACTCTTCCAAACATTGAACCGGAGATTGATGAGTATCAATGAACTGCTACATCTCCAGATGTTACAAACATTCTCATATGTTGAAAATATAATTTTATTTTTTCAACAGAAAGAAAATGTTTTTGTTGGGAAGTAGGATATTGTGGTGGAGATTTTAAAAACAAAATGTTCCTACCTTCTCTGGCACAGAGTCCATCACAAGGTCTCCATACATGTTCATGACCTGAAGAAGAGACAGTATCAACATCTTTTATATGACTTTGGATTTATTTCTTATATGAACTGATCCTCACAGACATACACACAAAACAGATGTACATAAGTCATGCATTAAATATCAATGGATAGTATACTATAAAAATGTAAAGATTCAGGCGACACGCAAAGTTGAAATCTGATATTGTTGAAAACAAAGCCCTACACTGAATCATACAGCTATTTGTTATGTTTTGTTCTAAGAATGTATTAAGCCTTTTAACTATTTGAGGGGCTTTATCCCATGTAGTCCCACCTGGTCGTTGAGCCAGTTCTGTCCATACAGCGTGCTGAGGTCATCCATGGTGAGAACGTGACGTTTGTAGTTCACACGGAAGCCTCGTACCATGGCTGTGCCAGACGACCTCTGGTAGGATTGGATTAGATGTTGCACCACGGCTTTCCTGGTGGAAATGGACACAAGATGGGGAATGTTTCAATTTAAAAAAAGTGTTTTGCTGCCTTATCTATTTTTGGGAAAAAGCTAGATGGAAGTGCAGTAATGAACACCATCCACCATCTCATTAGGAGCATGCCCAGATGTTGTCGGGAGTGCATACAGGCACGTGGGGCCACACACTACTGAGTCACATTATGAGTTGCCGTGATAAAATTTACACAAGTTGGAACAGCCTGTGATTTCAACTGTTTACTTTGATTTTCGGTGTGGGATTGAATCCAGCCCTCAATAGGTTGGTGATTTTGGTTTCCACTGACAGTTGTGATGTCATTTTGTTCAAAAAAATTTGATCTTTAATATATTTCGTTCATCGAGACCCGATGTGTTCCCACAATTTTTTGGACCAGTGTATTATAATGTCTGAGTGCAAGTTGTACATGGTGCATCAGAAGTAAATGTGAAGTCAGTGACTAATAAAATATTTAATCAGTTAACGATTCTTTTCCCTGCTGAATTGCTAAACAAACAGCACAGAAAGTGTTAAAAAGTCAAACATATTTACACTCATCCTAATTATGTCAGTAATTAGAGTTGTGCTTTAAAAGAATGTCTGACTGCTCACCGGAACAGAGTTACTGAGTTTATTTAAAATCATCTGACAATCCACGGCCAATAACCCCAGCCTTTTTATGGTTAATGTTTAAATGGCATCTTACATTAGGCAGACCTCGAGGATATCAGGTTGTATAAATATTCGGCCACGTTGTCTGCCTTTGTGCCCATACAGAGTAAAGGACTATGTTTCAGTTTCATGAATGTGTGCCTGCACTTTTAGGGGTAATGCTGTGCACGTGTACTTGGTATGTTGAATTCATCAAAAGTTTTACTTGTAAACGAATTGAAAGCAGTTGAAATGCTGTTAAAGCCTATAACCTGAGTACACATTACTGCCCTGCCACTGAAAGGGCACTGTTCCTTTGTGTTCCACACATGGTTCAAGTCAAACAAATGAACCAGACAGAATAAAGAACAAAAATTCATTGAATAAAGAACAAAATTCAGAAAGCATTCAGATCCCTCCACATTCTGGACATTTTTTTCCTGTTATATTATATGTATAATTGAGTAAATACACCGATCAGCCATAACATTATGACCCCCTGCCTAATATTGTGTAGGTCCCCCTTTTGCCACAAAAACAGCCCTGACCCGTTGAGGCATGGACTCCACTAGACCTCTGAAGGTGTCCTGTGGTATATGGCACCAAGACATTAGCAGCAGTCCTGTAAGTTGTGAGGTGGGGCCTCCATGGATCGGACCTGTTTGTCCAGCACATCCCACAGATGCTCGATTGGATTGAGATCTGGGGAATTTGGAGGGCAACTCAACACCTTGAACTCATTGTTGTGTTCCACAAAACATTCCTGAACCATTTTTACTTTGTGGCAGGGCGCATTATCCTGCTGAAATAGGCCAATGCCATCAGGGAATACCGTTGCCATGAAAGGGTGCACATGGTCTGCAACAATGCTCAGGTAGGTGGTACGTGTCAAAATAACATCCACATGAATGGCAGGACCCAAGGTTTCCCAGCAGAACATTGCCCAAAGCATCACACTGCCTCCGCCGGCTTGCCTCCTTCCCATAGTGCATCCTGGTGCCATGTGTTCTCCAGGTAAGTGGCGCACACACACCTGGCCATCCACATGATGTAAAAGGAAACATGATTAATCAGACCAGGCCACCTTCTTCCATTGCTCCGTGGTCCAGTTCTGATGCTCACGTGCCCATTGTAGGCGCATTCGGCAGTGGACAGGGGTCAGCATGGGCACCCTGACTGGTCTGAGGCTACGCAGCCCCATACACAACAAACTGTGATGCACTGTGTGTTCTGACACCTGTCTATCAGTACCAGCATCAACTTGTTCAGCAATTTGAGCTACAGTAGCTCGTCTGTTGGATCGGACCACACGGGCCAGCCTTCTCTCCCCACATGCATCAATGAGCCTTGGCCGCCCATGAATGTCGCTGGTTCACTGCTTTTCTTTCCTTGGACCACATTTTATAGGTACTGACCACTGCAGACCGGGAACACCCCACAAGGGCTGTAGTTTTGGAGATGCTCTGACCCAGTCGTCTAGCCAACACAATTTGGCCCTTGTCAAAGTCACTCAGATCCTTACGCTTACCCATTTTTCCTGCTCCTAACACATCAACTTAGAGGACAGAATGTTCACTTGCTGCCTAATATATCCCACCCACTGACAGGTGCCATGATAACGAGATTATCAGTGTTATTCACTTCATCTGTCAGTGGTCATAATGTTATGGCTGATCGGTGTATATCTTTTGTCATCAATCTGCACCAGTACACATAATGACAAAGTGGTAACTTGTTTTTTTGGAAATATGTGCCAATTTACTGACAACGGAAAAAAAAATCTCATGTACAAAAATGTACAAAATCTCATGGCCCAGTCAAAAGTTTAGAAACACCAACTCATCATACATCTGTACTGTAGTAGTCCATATTATGCCAAGAACAGCTCAAATAAGCAAAGAGAAACAACAATCCATCATTACTTCAAGACATGGTCAGTCGTTTCTTCAAGTGTAGTTGCAAAATCATTAAGCACTATAATGAAACTGGCTCTCACGAGGACTACCATATAAGTTCATTAGAGTTACCAGCCTCAGAAATCAAATTAAATTAACTGCAGATTGCAGCCTAAATCTATTTTTCAGAGAGATCAAGAAACAGACATCTCAATATCAACTGTTTAGAGGAGACTACGTGAATCAGGCCTTCATGGTCAAACTGATGCAAAGAAACTACTACTGAAGGCCACCAAAAAGAATAACAGATTTTCTTGGGTCAAGAAACACAAGAAATGGACATTAGATTGGTGGAAACCTGTTCTTCGGTCTGAGATTTTTGGTTCCAACCTCCGTGTTGTTGTGAGACACAGAATGAGTGAATGCTTGGTCTCCGCATGTGTGGTTCCCACCGTGAAGCGTGGAGGTGTGATGGTGCTATACTGGTGACACTGTCAGTGATTTATTTAAAATTCAAAGCACACTCAACCAGCATGGCCATCCCAGCATTCTGCATCGATACGCTGTGCCAACTGCTTTGTGCTCACTGGGACTATCATTTGTTTTTCTACAGGAAAGTGAACGAAAACACACCTACAGTCTGTGTAAGGGCATTTTGACCGAAAGGAGAGCGATGGTGCTGCATCAGATGACCTGACCTTCACAATTACCCGACCTCAACCCAATTTAGATACTTTGAGATGACCTGGACTGCACAGTGAAGGAAAAGCAGCCAACAAGTCCTCAGCATATGTGGGAACTCCGTCCAGACTGTTGGAAATGCATTAAAGGTGACTACCTCATGAAACTTGTTGAGAGAATGCCAAGAGAGTGGAAAGCGTTCATCAGGGAACAGAGTGGATACTCTGAAGAATCTAAACTATAAATGTATTTCGATTTGTTGAACACTTTCTTGGTTACTACAAGATTCCATGTGTTATTTCATAGTTTTGATGTATTCACTATTATTCTACAATGTAGGAAATAGTAAAAATAAAGAAATACCCTTGAATGAATAGGTGTCCAGACGTTTGACCGGTACTGTAGCTATTGAGATCCTTTGCCATGACACTCCAAATTGAGCTGATGCATTCTGTGTCCTTTGTTCACCCTTGAGATGTGTCTAGAACTTGCAATCCACCTTTGTGCAAATTCAATTAATTGGACATGATTTAGTAAGTCACACACCTGTCTATATAAGATCCAACACTTCACAGTGCTTTTAAGACCAAAATCCAACCCATGAAGTCTGAGGCACTCTCACATAGAGCTTTGAGATAGAATTGTCTTGAGGCATAGACTTATAAAAAAACGCTAAAGCATATCAAGTACCCAGGAGCACAGTTGCTTCCATCATTCTGAAATGGAAGACGTTAGGAAACACCAAGATTCGTCCTAGAGTTGGTCGCCCGGCCAAACTAAGTAACCAGTTAAGGAGGGTCTTGATTATGGAGATAACTAGGAACCCAATGGCCACTAACAGAGATTCTTTGTAGAGATGGTAAAACTTGGCAGAAGGACAACCATCTCTGCAGCGCTCCATCAATAAAGCCTTTACGATAGAGTGGCAAAACCATGAATGTCCTTGTGGCCCAGCCAAAGCCCAGACTTGACCCCCATTGAACATCTTTGGGGGACCTACAGTTCACAGACGCTCCCCATCCCCATTTGAGAAGACCTGCAAGGCAGAATGGCAGAAACAGCCCAAATCCAGTTGTCCAAAGCCAGTAGAGGCATACCAAAGAAATCTCAGAAACAGACCTATCGCTTTCACCTACAGCACAGGTGTCAAACTTTTTCCATGGAGGGCAGTATCTGCTGGTTTTTGCTCTTACCTTGTACTTGATTAATTCGCTGGTGAGAAGCTCCCCCTCACCTGATTGTTTAGGTCTTAATTCGACAAGTTGAAAGGACAAAAAAATATCCCTTCCTGGAATGAGTCTGGCAACCCATCCTTAAAGATTTTGATAGGGAAATACATATAGATGAAGCAAGAAATATCAAAGTGTAGCATATTTCAAGGCAAGACATCTTTCAGTAGTAAATTCACCATGCCTGTAACAATATTTATTTTGTCCCCATTTCCCACACCCTTAGATTGTAGTATGTGTGTTTCAGACAAACCTGTGAGGCTGTGAGAAGTTGTCGTTGAAGATGCCCTGCAGTTTTTCCACCACGTCGTCAGCATTGATAGGGATCAGACTGCCATACTTCTGCAGGGACTCGTCTAAGATCCCTGAAGTGACGGGAAAATGATAGAGGATGTTGGGCAAGCAATATAGAATCACAGCAGATGGAGGATTTTATGACTACATTATTCAGGATAAACTATGACAACAAACGCTGCACTGGTAAGAACTGAATGACAGATAGAGTTCAGAGTGGAGGCAAAACTCTCTTTTACAATGTGCATTTTCACAAATGTACCTAACAATTTCCACAACAGATTCACTTTGCTAAACCAATTAAAACCAACATGATTATTTTCTCCATATCTAATAATCACAGGGTATTTGCCTCAAATATTTGCTTAACTTTTGTGGCGGCAGACAGCCCAGTGTTTAGTGTTGAGCCAGTAACCCAAACACATCTGGTTCAAATCCCTGAGCCAACAAGGTGACATGTTATCCCCTTGAGCGGGGATATTTCTAACTCTAGTTACTCCTGTCCGGTGCCCTGGATAAGAGCATCTGCTTAATGACCAGAACGTAGACTTTAAACTTACAGCAATAAATAGAATAATTTAATCAAGAAACACATTTTCCTGAAGAATATGGTTGACATGTTTACCATGCACACAGCTAATGTGTTCCTCAGTGAGGGTGACCTCCAAAGGTTTCTCTCTGACGTTGAAGTAGGAGGCAGCATCTAGCTCCCTCTTGCCTTTATCCCCCATTCCTCCCATGTGACTAGACTGGTATTCTCCAGAGTAACCATTCAGCCAGTTGTCTGCAGGGATAACAATGGTTGAATGTTTTATTACATTATAGTTGTGGTACAACTCGCATTGTCAAATATTTTTACTAACAGACATTTGGTAAGCCGAAGACAATTGGTTAACTCCTTTGTTCAAATGCCTATTCTTTTCTTATTAACAAAAATGTAATACAGCTGGGTCTTCAGTTTTTGCCAAATGCCATCCAGGCATCTCACCTCTTTCCGACCCATTCAACCGCTCGTTGTCTGATGGCGGGCTGCTGTTTAAGCCTGGGTCTGATCCCTTCCTCTGCCGGTTGGCGTAGAGGCTGTATTGGCGCCACCTCCTTGCCCTCCGATGCCCCAGGGTGCCAACCCACAGGGCCCGCTGACGCCAGGTCTTCCAATGCTGAGTAAGGCGGAACCGCAGGCCGGCATGGGAGCGGAGCTTTCGCCAGCGCTTTAGCCTGCGCTGCCGGAGCCCGTTGAGCCTGGACTGGACAGGGGCGCTCGTAAAGTCCCCAGCTTCAGGTTTGGCCAGGCTGTTGTCCTGGTCCTCGACATCCAGTGATGCTTGCAGCTGGTGATGATGATGATTCTGCTCTTGTAAGGATGCAGTGGGGACCATGTGTGGGACCTCCCATTCAACCTCTGCCTCTTCATCTTCCTCCTCGTCCCAACCCTCAGCTTCAAAATCACCATCCTCTTCCTCCTCATCCACGTCGTTTTCCCCCTTCCTCTCATCCTCTATCTCTTCCCGTTCCATCTCCTCCATGTACTCGGCCTCCCAGGCCGCCCTTTCTTTCTGGCCCAGTTTAAGGTGCATAGGGCTGGGCATCTGGTGGGTGGAGGTGGGGTCCATCCCCAGGTGACCGCCAGAGATCCCGACACCTCCAGTGTCCTCCGGGCCCACGGCCAGACCCAGGTCCCCCTGCCAGCGGTTCTGTGCTAGGCTGCTACCGCTATCCCTCATGGTCCACGGGCACCCCACGACCTGCGCCAGCTCGTTGCCTGGGGGTGGGACAAGGGGAGAGATGAGACCAATGCCACTTCCCATTTTTTCAGTTGGTAACCTACTATCATAATCAGCACATCAGCGACATGCACAGCAAATATTTTATATCCAAACCTAAATTGCAATAATACGTTTGTTTGATTAACTCATATTCGTTTGCTTTTCACCGAGTTCCTATAGCTGAAAAGCAACGGTCGCAGGTATAAACAAAACGTAAATTGATGCCTAATGGGCCTTTTGAAAGCCATGCATTTTGGTAGTCATTAGGCTATTACTTGTAATATTTAAACGGCGAACTAACTAGGAGCCTATATTCGGGAAACCTGGGAATGTCAGGAGAAAATAGAACTGACTGCGCTAATTAGTCGTGTTTTATACAACCCTTCAAAAAGCTAAAAAGTATAATATGCCACCATTTTTTATTCAATGTTAGTCGTTGAAAACGACAACAAACGTTGGCAAGGTGGCTAACTAGCGAAGCAGTTGATCACTGGGGTGTGCAGTTAGCCATCATCAGCTAACGTTAAAGACATGAGCTAGCGATGAAATTGTTAGTTTTGCTAAAAATGACTTTTTACTTGACACCTTAAAATGTTGAATTGAATGCATATTGTATATATAATTAATGGTTTAACAATAAGGTGAAAACCGTTTTCGGCTGACCCCTAGCAAGGCTTTAGATATCTAGCTAAACTAGTTAGCTACGTCGCAAGCTAACATTAGCTAACTAGCTAGCAACCCATACAAACAAAATACAGCCGGTCGGCCTATTGTATTTGTGTCAAGTAAAATACTACCCCGCACTCACCGTTATACTGCAGTTCTGTGAAATTGGGTTTCTTATATACAGTTCAACTTTTGCGCCGTCTTTTAAATAATATTTGGGACCAAAAACAGATGCCACTTTCTTTGCTAAACCTCATTCAATGAAGCAGACAGGTGTAGTCAGAAATACGTGTAGTAAAAGCAATCGTCACCCACCCCCCAGCTAACTTTGATCCCTTTCCGGACTTCCGGTTTCAAGAAAATAACATCGTGCTTAAGAGAGATACATTTGCCGTCATACGACACGGAAAATAATAACACACATTCATTAAAATCAATGACTGATAGTTTATAAGGGGTGTAAAATAAGTAGCAGTCTAGCAACGCAAATTTTGCTAACAACCCTCTCGAGTGACAACACACGAAGTCCGTCGCACTGCATAAGCGTCATTCATAACAAGTTCAGTTGACAGTGAGCGGCGGTGAGCAGGGCAGAGTACAGGTAGGGGTTGCACACATAGTAGACTTTTTTGCACAATTTTGCTGAGAATGAATGTTATGGACTATATAAAATACAGACGCTTTACATAATAGGATTTTTTAGCAAGTTCAAGCAGTGAAACATTAACTAGCGGTGAGTGTTCGTGCATTGAGCTGTTTTATTTATGAAAGTTTTTTGTTTGTTTGCTTCTCTGTGTAAACAAAATGTTAGGTCGATCTAGACTCGATGTTAGTGACAATCAATTTCATGAAAATTACAGGTAATTACTGGAAGAGAAAATGTATCGTTTTCAATGAATGTGTAAGTGATGTAATGCATGGTCTCGTCATATTGTGACCCTTGCTCTTTATACTATATCTGATTTACTGGAAGGGACTTTTGAAGGGCACAAACCCCAACTAGCATTGTGCTAGATGCCAGTCTGTCTACCCCAGATGAATATTAACTAGTAGCTAGCTATTGTTCTTGTTAATTTCTAGTAGCAGTCTACTTCAAAATATTGGAAAATTGAAATAGGAATTGCTGAGATGAATACAAATCATTACTAATCCATTTTTCTTCTATATTCTTCTTGGGAAGAGTGAAGTGCCAACCAGTGTCCCCAGCTACACCAAGGCTAAGTACGTTCAAAGTGACAAGATGAAGCATGGTCTGCCTGACTTTCCGTGTGGACCTCTGGATATATACAGGAAGAAAGCCTCCTTTAATTGGAAAGACATGGTCATGTTCCTTGAGGGAGAGGATGAATTAGCATTAAAGGTAGGCTTTGAAATGGGCATTTAACATTAATGGTAGCCTTTTTCTATGTATTTAAAAAGATAAAAGTTAAATACATAATAAAATGCTCTGGGGCTAAAATGAAAACGTGAAACCAGTGACTTGACTGTCTAATCTTTCCTTTGTGAAACATCTACCACCAAAGCACTTGACTATATTTTCTCTTGCAATTCCATAGCAACACGTGTTCCGGACGTTGGAGAATGACCCTGTTTTCGCCCGTCAGCCCGGGGAGGACCTGACGACAGAGAAGATGCGAGAGGTCACCTTCAGGCGGTGCAAACAGCTGTTCCGTTATAACTTCTTGACACACGATGATGTCATGGCGAACCCGTGGAGGCTGGTGGTGCTCAACGACTGCCTGGGCATGTACGATGTGTCGCTGTCTGCCAAGTACTTCCTCAACAAAGGGGTGAGTCTGGGTGGATGGAGTCTGGGAGAACAACCATCTGGGCATGAATGACAAACCGGTATTGATTTTGTTCGCCAATCGGCTGGGTGCACACAAGTGTATCTAATGGCTCTTTAAGGCTTGAACATTAGTCATAAGTACATTAACATAAGTAGTTGTAGGATTGTTTTAACCTTATGAATGCATCTTAAAATATTCTTTGTTTTACAAGATATTTGTAACCATGTCCTCTTACAGATGTTTGGTGGGACAGTGGCCAACACCGGATCCCAAAGAAACAGACAGTTTTTGCAGGATATAGAGGACATGATGGTAAAACTGTCATCAGCATGCACAGACATTTATATTTACCATCTTCCGTTTAAATGTATTGGAAGCCATGTAAACCTTGTCCAAACTGTGGTTTCAAAATCTTTTACAGTGACAGGTTATTGTTTCAGTGTTTTTTCTTTCTTTTGTCCATAGACATTTGGATGCTTTGCGTTGACTGAGCTGAGTCATGGCAGCAATACCAGAGCTATGAGAACCACAGCCAAGTACGATCCCAGCACACAGGTGGGTGGAACAAAGGTCACTGCGAGGCCTCCGGTTAGGGTTTAATATTTTCCTGAGTCCACCAATTGTGCTTCCTGAAAAATTGCAAGAAATTACCAAGCTTTCAGGGTATTCCTGTTCAAACCGAAAGTTTTGCATTGTTTGGATTATGCTTCGGTGCCACTCATTTTTGTAAAGCTTTGACAAACCAATTAACTTTTTGGAATTCATAAAATCAACTAGTTATAACAGTAACTCAAAAGTGTCGTCATCGTTTTCATGTATTTTTAATTCACGTGTAGTTTCTGTACAAATAATGTGTCTGCTTTGAATTCATGGTGACTTGGTTTTAGTTAACATGGTCCTCAACACCACTCTTAACCACTTGATTAACAATCTTGATTAACAGTCATTGTGGAGCAGAACTGGGGACAGGAAAGACATATTTAGACATATGATTTGTAGATATTCAACAGTTCCATTTTACGTCATGCTGTTCATATAAATCATTTATCGTAATTTACCAGTTTCTCTACAGTTTCTGTACCAGGAAAAGGGAATGTGTTACATGGGGAAATCCTGGTAAATATTGGTATCGCGGTTCCCCTCTTTATACCCTACTTCTGGCTCCTCTACATCAGCATTGTATTATTATTTTTATTTTTTTAAGATACCTTTTGGTTGTATTTTGACACTTTACTGAGACATTTATGATGGGATAGAGGAGATAGAGATGGGTGGGAGACAGGATGAAGGGTTAGAGTGGGGTTTGATTCCTGGTCTCCACTGGGGAGAAGCCAGAAGTGTTCATGTTTGACCACCGGCACTGCGCAGAGCAGCATTTTATTCTGTATGGAATGTTTCAGATTTTAAAGTATCTTTTGGACACATTCTGGGTCTTAATATGAATTGTAAATGACAGTTGGTTCTCAATTGGCTTACCTGGTAAAATAAAAACACGAATCCTCACTCCATGTTAGTCTACTTCCATACTGCAATTCCGATTTAGGCCGTGTGCTTGTACAATTGTACTTTATGTGTATGGCTACCAGTGAGTACTCAGTAAAACCATACTCAAGTGATCTATCGCACTGTTCCAGGAGTTTGTGATCAATTCCCCTGATTTTGAAGCTGCTAAGTTCTGGGTGGGTAACCTGGGGAAGACGGCTACACACGCGGTGGTGTTTGCCCGGCTCTACACCCCCGACGGCACCTGTCATGGTCTGCACTCCTTCATAGTACAGGTACAGGCAGCTGATTTTAAAAAATAACTTGGAGGTGCAAAAGTTATCTGTCCGTTTGTGCGATTTAAAAAAATAAAACAAACTATACATTTTAAATTGTAAAATGAAACATTTTTCTACTGCCTTTGCTGCTAAAATTTGGATCCAGAGGGCTAGGTGTCACTGTGGAATCGGCTAATGGTGATTAATAAACAAATACGTATTGTAGGTCAGAGATCCCAAAACTCTGCTGGCAATGCCTGGAGTGATGGTAGGAGATATGGGCAAGAAGCTGGGCCAGAATGGACTGGATAATGGGTAGGTTCAATACCTTTTTATTGTTTTTCGTCGTAGCATAAAAACGAGCAGCAGAAATATGACCATTATACTATAAAGAAGTGGGCCCGGCCCCCTAGTGGTGCTGTGGTCTAACTAATTGCGTTGCAGTACAGCTTTGTGTCGGTGTTTGAATCCTGGTTGCGGCATACTGCACAATGCCTGAGAGGCCAGCAAAGGGCAGTACAAAGTAGTTGGCGCTTCCCAGGGTCGACGAGTGATTACATTATTGATATTTCATTTTCGTTGTGAACATTGGTGGTTGACACCCTGTAAGACCAGCAGGGGGCGATCAAATCTCACTTTAAATCAGAATGTCCAACATGTTCTGTGGAACAGATATTTCTGTTGAAAATGGGGCCATATTAACGATTTTTACTGTTCTGCTAGCATGAATTAGAAGCATGAGAGACCAGGAGATGTTCATAGTTAATGTTTTAAGCTCATGTTTCAAATATTTTTTTCACAAACTTTTTTCTCCATTGAAACTTTCTCTCTGGTGCGTCTATCAGTTTGCATTGACTTGTATTCTCCTAATACTTGGTTTGGACACTTGTTGTGCTATCCCCTCATCCTAAACCACCCTGGACAAGATAATGTTATTCCTTTTGTGTTCAGTAGGGGAAGAGAAGGAGGAGGAGGCAAGTCATGTTATTATATAAATTCAGTCTTGTTAACATTAGAAGCAGGATTCCCTTTTAATGTTCTGAAATGTTCTCCCAGGTTGAGACAGGAAAAGAACACACTAACCATGCTTCTAAGATGGCCTCTGGCTTGTTGCATATGTCTTTGTTTCATGTGTCAGGTTTGCTGTGTTTAACAATGTCCGAATCCCACGGGAAAATATGCTGAATAAGACTGGTGATGTCAGCCCTGAGGGACTCTACATCACACCTTTTAAGGTGAGGAAAAACACATGCATACACGCAGGAAACACACACACTCTTTCGCCCACCTCCTCTCAGAAATCCATTTTTACAATACTGAAATACTACTACTAATATATATTTTTTCAGCTTTAATGACCCACAAGAAGTTCTTTGTGAAAAGGAGGACATGTTCGGGGGTTAAGGGCCTTGCTCAAGGGCCCAATGTTAGAAGAGTGTCTTGAAGATATGAATCCAGCAGCCTCTAGTTGCGAGATCAAATAAATGTTTTCAGCAAAAAATGACAATGAACAAACATCAACTCAGTTCTGGTCCGTCTCAGAACATAGTAGTTAAATAATAGTGTGTGTCGCTGTACAGTTCAAGCCAGGATTCCAGCTCCAACCCACAGAACGCGGCTGGACGCTACTCAGTCGTGATGGTGGCGGTATGTCAAATGAAAACGTGAAAACAAACAATCGGGTTCTAGTCTTCAGACCGCCACGCCTGATCTCACGGGAAGAATCTCGTCTCTGTTTTTTTTCCAAACAAACATGGATGGGTTTGACCCATTAAAAGAAAAGACGGAGTATCCGGGAACACCACCGCACGCACGCACGCACGCACGCACTTGCACTTAGTTTGCACGCATGGATGGGTTAGACAAACCCCTAAAAAATACCCGGCTCTCTGGGTTCTCTAGAATAATGGAAACTTCTGGAGGCTTCTGAGAGAACGAGTCATGTTGGAGGGGGGATGCCTTAGTCACTCTGATGGTGGGATCCAAACCCCCGCAAGGATTGTGTTCATTCTTGCACACGGTGAAACACGTTGTAATCCAAACATTTTATTTTTTATGATTATTTTAAAAATAAATATATATTTAAGCAGTCGGGAAATATTTTTGGTGAAAGTGCAGCTGGCTGGAATGGAACCTATGATGCAGCAGAACCGGAGTCTCCTTCCATTCCTGTTGTCTTCCATTTGGTGTCTAATGAACATGGTTCTAATCAAAATGGGTGCTTCCTACTGCCATTTTATGTGGAACAAGGAGTCTGCAAGAAGAGGTGGGGAGGAAGTGGTGAATTAATGTTTGGAAAATCTTTACCCAAGATCCATGTAAAGTGTTTGTCGGTCTTCAGAGGAACTACACAAACAGCATTATCAAAACTGTTAATGACTGGGAGTCAACAGGAATTCATTTGTACACATGGACTTGGAGAGTGTGACCTTTAATCAGATTTAGGTGAAAATTCCTTCTGGAATCAATTACCAGATTTTAAAAACAGTAATTACTGACTAATGAAATGTGTAACTGCTGGAAAAACAAATCTTCTCAAAAAACAGGAGAAGTGATCTAAAGGCTCCACTGCTACGACTGAGACGAAAGGGGAAGGGGCTTATAATATAGTGAAAACCAGGACCTTACGGACAATACCAAACAGACCGTCAACCCAACAGTAATACATCAGGAGCTAACAATACCAAGCTGCGATTGGCTAAGAGGTGAAAGTAGTCTGAAGTGAAACCCAGCTGGGGACGTGAGAAGCTGCGTTCCCTCACTTAAACGGCTCCCTTGAATGTCGAGGTCTGGTGTTAGAACAGGCGTCCTCCTAGGTCAAACAACCTGGCCTGGTTTTATGGGCAGAGGTGAGCCCAATTGTCACCAATGGGTGAGTCCAATTGTAGTCAATGGACTACCCAACCACTCATAATATTGATGTTCTTGTGAAGAATTGTACAAGTGAATTCTTGCCATGTTGCTTAAAGTGTATTTAAAGAATCCCCCAAAGTTAACTATGCAAGGTGTTAAAATGTTCGAAAAATCGTAAATAAAGTAAAGATGTGTGGAGATACCAGATCTTCCCACGTTCATGCTCATTGTCAATCCCTTTCCTTTGCTTCTCTCTCAGCATTTGTTCTCTCTGTCCTCCGTTTGCCCCATCCAGGACCCTAACAAGCGTTTTGGGGCGTCCCTCGGTGCCCTGTCCAGTGGCCGAGTCTCCATCACGAGAATGGCTGTGGTCAACCTGAAGCTAGCCTTAACCGTAGCCATCCGTTTCTCAGCCACCCGACGCCAGTTTGGACCCAAAGAGGATGAGGAGATTCCGGTGTTGGAGTACCAACTCCAGGTACCGTACTGAACAGTCACCCTTCAGGTGGGACATGGTGTTGTCGGTGGACATGAATAATCTCTGGAGTTCTTCAAGTTATTCCAGGAACATTCTGGAAAAGATATGTGCCCCCTGAAAAATTATTCTGTGTAAGGATGAATCCATTTTCTGCGGTTCTCCACCATTGCCCGGTTGCAGCAATGGCGGCTGATCCCGTACCTGTCGGCTTTGTACGCCCTGGACCACTTCTCCAAATCCATCTTCGTCAACTTTGCGGAGTTCCAGCTGGGGATGATGACGAAGGACCAGAGTGAGAGGCAGGTGAGGACGGAAGAAAGCCAGGGAGGGAGGGGGAAAAAGGGACGGGCGAACCCTAGATGGAGATGGAGAGACGCCGTCATGGTTTGTTCCGGAGAAATGTATTTCCTATTATTGTCCTACAGGCGGAGCTGGGAAGAGAGATCCACGCCATCTCCTGCGCCAGTAAGCCCTTGGGGTCCTGGACGGCTCAGAAGGGGATTCAGGAGTGTCGCGAGGCCTGTGGAGGACATGGATACCTGGCTAGTAAGTCACACACAACCCTGTCCTCAGCCGGAGCCATCTCAGCCGCCTAATAACGACACCGGACGATGTCTCCGTTGTAGTGAATCGTCTGGGCATCATCCGGGACGACAACGACCCCAACTGCACTTACGAGGGGGACAACAATGTCCTCCTACAGCAGACCAGCAACTACCTCCTCAGCCAGCTGCACGCCAAACAGCGCGGTTAGTAGAAAACGATGACGCTCCGCGGACTGGTATGTTTTGTTACTGATTGCTTTACCGTTACAGAGAGGGACTATTCAGATGAACCAGTGAAATCCCATAAAACCCAGTGGCCGGCCCTAATTTGTTTGCTTTTTAAAGGAAGTTGTTGATAATGCATGAGTTAGTTGATAATTTGTCTCACCGTTGGATGTGCATTTTTTTGGTTGAGCTTGTGAGCGGCTTATGAATCCAAAGAGCTGTATAAAAACAATATATGAATGCCTAACAGAGCTGTATAAAAAAACATATGAATGTCGTGTGAAACATCGTTATAAAGGAGTGAGAATTGGGTTGACACAAATTCCTTATGAACAGTTTACTAATGTCTTATGAAGGTCTTATGAAGCATTATTTGATGGTTTTAGATGGAGTGAGGATTGCGTCACCATTAGAGTCTGTGAACTTCCTTGACGACTTTGACAGCATTCTGAAAACCAGGTTCACTGCAACGTCTGTGGAGCAGTGCATGGACTCCGTAGGTACGAACACAAAACACCATTCACATATTTATTTTTCATGGAAAAAACGATTTTCCTGATCCCCTGAACATAACCCTGACTTCATTTTTGAAATCATTATTGTTGTGAGGACACAAATGTTCTCTCCTACCTAACCTTCATCTAATACTGACTTTTGACCTTGAATCTTAGGAAGGTCAGAAATAGCCTTTCTTCCACGCAGGGGCCTGCAAATTTCTCCACAAGGTCAACTCTTGTTGTTTTCCAAGCCTTCTTGGGATTTGTTGTCTCTACCGTACTAAAACGTGAACACGTTTGCACACACATCTTTACAGAGTCAAACAAGCCTTTCTCTAGTCAATACTCTTCTCTATCTTAAGATTGTCTGTGGCTCGTCAGTTATATAACATGCCTGGTGTTATAGTACCGGAGAGCTCTTTACTGGAATGTTCTTTGTCATGATGCCAGAGGTAACAGCCAGTCTCCAGCTGTCACACCTGGTAGACGGTAAGCAAATCCACACTGACCCTTTGAGGGACCCCTGCCGGAGCAGACTGCCCCTGGATGTGCCTGTTTTAAAGTCCTCGCAAAATACCAGTTTTTTTGTGTTAAAGAATCGCTTAGCCATTAACTGTACGAAATTTTTTTTTTTACGCCTTTTAAAGCTACATAAGCCAACGTTATAAGAATATGCTGAATCAAGCGGATGAATGTGCGCGCCCACACACACACACTGACTCTAGGCGGTGTATTCCCTGCAGTGCTCTGCATGCTGTTGTGGTTCTGAATGAATGCCCTTCCAAGGTGAAGCCATCCAGACAGCCTCCGTCTCGGAAGAGGGAACAGATGATGTGAACCCTGGCTAAAGTGTCTCCTCCTTCTTATGCCAAACACACACACACACACACACACACACACACACACACACACACACACACACACACACACAAGCCTTCTTTCCCCCATCTGCAAAACATCTGGTCAATTTACTGACATCATACCACAGAGGGGGACTGAGCCTGCTGGTCGCCTAGCTACTCAGGTCAGCTCTGCTAGCTCATTGGCTGAATCGAACAGAGGAAGAGAGGGAGAAAGGCAGACATTTTCTGTAGCGGATTGGCCATGGTCTGTCGCCATCCAACTGTTTGTATTGTCACAGTGAAGGCCAAGCACGTGTGTCTGGGTAATAAGGAGAAAGAAGGGGTGGAGAGGTAGAATTTGTGTGTTGTACGAGGTGGAAGAATAGCATTCCAGGGCAGGTGTGCACTTTGGTTGACTTCAACTGGGCCGATTGCTACCACATGCTGGAAACATACTGTCACCGTTGCTATAGAGACAGTCATCCTTTCCTGTTATGATGGGATGCCAAACCAGTCCTGAGTTTCTAATGTAGCTGACGCGACAACAGGCCCCAGCACTGCTGAACCCGTTCATGAAGTTTCTCTTTCTCGACACTTTGATTGTCGTCTGTTGTTGTTATTATTCTTTTTCCTCCTTTTTTTCTACTCCATCATTTGCCCTCTTCAAGGTTTCTTGGAAACTACATTCTAAAAAGAATAGGTTATTGGAGTATCCTTTACTTTTAAACTTTGGGGGAACCCCTATAAGTTCTTCCTAGAAAAATGTCAAAGAAATAGTCATACTTGTTACTCAAAGGACCATGTGAACAACCTACCTGCTCAAAATTCCACCCCCAAAGGTTCTTCAAATGGTTGTTTGTGAAGCCATTTAAAAAGGGTCATACTTTGCTGGGGGTGTGTCTGTTTCTTACAACCATAAATCTTCTCATATCCACCTAATTATTGTTCCTGGATCATATGTTTGTCGTTACTCATGATCATATTACACACTCCCCGTCGTGACTTGGCCCTAAAAGCTGTTAAAACAACACACTTGTGCGCACACACACCTGCACTTGCTCAAACCCGTCATAAAACTAGCCAAATAATACTGTTATCAGAGCCACTAGCTCCGTTATGTGTGAAAGCCTAGCAGTTTGTACATTAAGCTATTATCCAAAGCGACTAACATTAATTATTGTTTACATATGTTTAGTACCAACAGTATTTTACACATTCATTCATGGTTGGGGAAGGGATGAATGTGCCAACAGTATTTTACACATTCATTCATGGTTGGGGAAGGGATGAATGTGCCAACATCCCCACCTGTTTAACTTCACATCCAAAGGCAGCACCCTGTTATGGGCAAGCTCCCAGATCACTGCCCTGGGGTGTTGGAATTTGATCTTTAGACCCTGGGACTGAGTGCCCCCTACTGGCCCTCAAACAACTCCCAGCAGCATAATGATCTCCCATCCAGAGGCTGACCAGGATCCACCCTGGTTAGCAAGACTTTAGCGGGGTGACATACTGGATATATTAGCGGTTGATGTGTGATTTCTACACTCTGAAGTGTAATCTGTATCCTGGTTTCTCTTCTCACCACAGTGCCATTGGCAGCATATAAGTGGCTGGTGTGTTTCCTATTGAGGGAAAGCCAGAGGAGATTGGCCCAGGAGAAGGCCTCTGGAAAGGCTGACTTTGATGCACGCAACAACAGCCAGGTGAATAGTATGCACAAAGACACACACACACACACACACACACACCGATCAGATAAAACACTGAACTACTTGACCTTTTCACAATCATCATCTCTATTGTCATGTAAACCATACACAGTTGTCGTTTCAGTTTCTCAAAAGTCTACAGTGGGACTCTGCATCTCCTTTGCAGGCACGTCTATCAAAGTAGTGCTTCTAGCAGTTCTTGGGATTGTACAGTCGCAGATCAGCAAGCCCTAAAAACCATGAAGTCTACTGATGTAATATTTCTAACATAATATTCATGGTAGTGACATGATGAAAATACCTCAACTCTCAAACCTTGTCCATGAATGGAAACTGCCAAATTCCGGTCAGTACTACGCTGGTTGACATAGAGGAACACACAGTGACCCAACAGACACAAAACAACATGACCCCACTGCACTGCTCTGAGAATGAGATAATGGTGCTAGTACAAAAATAACATTGAGCAGGTGGCTTAAATCTATGTTAGCTTAAGACTGTAAAAATACTGCTACAGCCGTGTGTAAGAATGTCAACACAAACACACCCTCAATGAGCGTTACCTAGTTTGATCATTTTTAGCTTTCCTCTGTCACGTGTGATTATGAACTGAGGGTTTGAGTTTGCGTTTTTGAGGGGGAGGCCGGGAGAGAGACAGAGAGTCCTGGGAGAGAGACAGAGAGTCCTGGGAGACAGAGACGCCTGGGAGAGAGACAGAGACGCCTGGGAGAGAGACAGAGACGCCTGGGAGAGAGACAGAGAGGCCTGGGAGAGAGACAGAGACGCCTGGGAGAGAGACAGAGACGCCTGGGAGAGAGACAGAGAGGCCTGGGAGAGAGACAGAGAGGCCTGGGAGAGAGACAGAGAGGCCTGGGAGAGAGACAGAGGCCGAAAAGACAGAGACTGAAAGAGAGAGACCAACAGAGAGAGACAAAGACATAGAGGATGTTGTGCCATCTAGGCTGTGAATCTCTCTCATCCTTTTCTCCCGTCTTCTCTCTCCCTGATGGGTGTGTGTTGGTTGCATTGGCAGCTTTCCCAGGCCAGTTGGCTCAGAGTGAAGTCTGAAGTGTTGTCCTGTCCCTGTATCCGCTCAGCTCATGACGGCTTTCTCCTTCACTCACGCTCTCCTAATAAAAGATGTGTTTAGAACTGATAAATCAGATCCACCGTAGCGTATTTTGACATCCCATTTGTTGCTGGCTGACAGCCCTTATTACCTGATAAAGCCACTCTTTTCCTCATGACTGCCTGTGACACACATCCTTCACAGAAACCCACTGTTGCTAATCGCCACGATCCGTCTGTCAACACGATTCTCTGCAACAATTCAGATGGCGAAGTACCTAATGAAATACTCTCTCCAAAAAGGCTTCTTTGTGTGTAGAAATTGTGCTACGTAGTATTGGTCACTTCAAAGAACTTATTTATTTTATTTTTTTAAGAGCAATTGACCTTTGCAGTCCTAGTGGCTCTACTACAAAAACACATTTGAACTCTGCTAGAGTGACTAGCACATCTTTAATCTGTAGTCTATTTTATTTGCCAAACTCCTAGCTTTATGCAGTCAGTGTTTTGAGTCTTTTACGCTGTCTGTTACTTCACCACAATGTTGTCAGATAAAAGGAAGCCACACGGAAGGTACAGCCAGACATTTATATAATACCCAGACCTGGGTTCAGTAAGTACAGGCTATATTTTATTTACATTCCTTTTAGCTTTTGCTTTAGCCTGCCCAAAGAGTGCTTCATTTGCTGTGTTTGTACTTCAGGAACCATTTTATTGGTGCCATTACGCAAAACAAGCTCGGGCAAGTGGAGATCAATCATTTCAAAGGAAACAAGTACTGTTTTATCTGAATCTGATGTGAAAGGACCTCCAGAGAGGGGTTGGGTTCAGAGTTATCTAATGCCCAAGCTAGGAGCTATGGCACTGAGCCAGGATACGGGGACCTTGACCGAGGGGAAGAGGGAAGCTCAAAGGCATGGGAGAGGATCTGTGTTCTTTTGGACAACATGGCACAGGAAGGATGGACATTGTCCAGTCAGGGCCAGATAGGAGGGGAGGCACCGACACAATTCAATACCAGGGCTGAGAATGGGGTGATAATAACTAGTGTGCGTGTGCTCACGCATGCTTATTCTCACTCTTGTGGTGTCTGGATATTGGATTCCAATAACTCTTATCTCTCCCAGTACAGTTTTGGTTCATTTTCAAAGGCTTCATTGCCATGGGAAACATTTGTTTATATCGCCAAAGCTAATGTAAAACGAGAAAGATTTTATAAATAACAAGTGATGAGCAACATTCAAAGTAAACACAGAAGGTTCAAAAGGATGAAGGCAATAACATTTTTTATTACAAGTCGTGTACAGTGTTGTTATTAAGATGTGCATGTAGTTACGAGTGTGATGTTCCCAGCCTGGTCTGTCTTTATCTCCCTCTATCTCTCTTTATCTCCCTCTATCTCTCTTTATCTCCCTCTATCTCTATCTCTTTATCTCCCTCTATCTCTATCTCTTTATCTCCCTCTATCTCTATCTCTCTCTCTCTATCTCCACACAGGTGTTCTACTGCCGCTCCCTGTCCGTCGTCTACATAGAACACACCGTGTTGCAGAGGTTCCACGACAAGACCTGCGACGGTGACACTCCGCCTGGTCTCAGACCTGTTCTTAGACAGCTCTGCGCCCTCTACGGTCTGTGGTCCCTCAACAACCACATGGCCACACTGTACCAGGGTCAGTTCACGGTCGCCTTCTAACTCCCCTCCAGCTGCACCCAAAAACCCTGTCAGAATAGGAGATCTGGAAACAGTCTTTCGTTTTAGATAGCAGTGAATATGTTGACGTTGGAGCGGTTTGACCCGATTTGTCGACCGGGACTCTTGCTCTGAGTCACTTGATAAAAACTGGCCCTGGTGTGAATCTCCGGAGTACTCTGTCCTTGGAAGAGTTGAGGTCATTATATTACCTACTATAATTATAGTCTGTGTGTGCTTTTCCCCAGGTGGTTATTTCTCTGGTTGGGAGCCTGCTGATTGGATACAGCGAGCCATCCTGACCCTCTGCGCCCAGGTCAAATCTCACAAACCAGCACTTGCAAATGCATGAATGACACTGATATTGTGTAGGCGCACTTAGTTAACTCTGACAAATTATATCGACATAAATAACCCCTTAAATGTTATGTGATGGGATGATTTATCGTCATGTTTGGTTAGGAGGAATGAGCGGGACGAGCTCTCAGCGGTGGGCTTCCTTCGGAGTGCAATTCATGGCGCTGTTTATCTCTGTTTATACACATCCGCCTCCCCCACCATTCCTCCCTCTAATCCCTCTCTCCTTCTCTCCCCCTAACAGATGAAGCATGAGGCCGTAGCGCTGGTGGACGTCGTCGCCCCTCCCGACTTCATCCTCAACTCGCCCATCGGCAAGGCTGACGGGGAGGTAAGCGAAGTCGGACGACGTCAATGCATGTGAAATGGGAACAGCGTCGGGGTCGTGGGCGGCGCATGTCTCGTCTTCACGTGACCTTGATCCGGTAGTTTGAAGGAACGTTCCAGAAAGCCCCCCTCCCTACGAAGAGAACAATTTTATAGTCCGATGGATGAGGATGAGGTGGGGGTGCAACAGCTTTTTAACTCGGAGTAGCAAATCATTACACAATGCATACACTCTGGTCCGCGTCTTACTCATCCACCCTAAGTTAACAGGCTAGACACTCGTCTTGTGTAGGCACCATCCCCTTACTCAGTCACCGAAACCTCCCGTCCTTTCAGCGCTCCTTTGTTCAGATTCTGAATGACATAAGGCTTAACAGTACTCTTCTGTTGATTAGTGTACATACTCCTGTCCATTTGATTAATGCTGCCAACGTGTTCATCCATAAACTCAGACAGTCCTCAAGTGTTGGGAGGGTGTCTGGAGACTCACAACATCTGAGACACACACACACACAGTTTGATTTCCTGGTCCAAACCACAAAAGGTTTCAATCAAATAATCCTGTGTTGTTTTTCACCTACTTTTAAAGGATGGGTGGGAACACTTTTTTACTGGAATACAGAGAGGGAGAGGACTTTTTCCAGTAAACACAACGACTCAAACCCATAAACACTTAGGCCCAAGTGTTGTTGGCCAGTGTTGGCCAGGGCTACACTGGCCAACACAATGTGTTGGCCAGGGCTGTGTTGGCCAGGGCTGTGCTTTACTGACGAGGGAGGTTGTGTTATCACTGTTTTGTTAGGAGTCTATCTTTCGAAAGCTCAGTCTTTCTGTGAAGCCTCTCTACTGCTTTAGTTGGCAGACTGTACAAATACAAACCCTCCTGTGGAGAGTTACATTAATAATAGTCCTGGAACCGGAGGAGAAACATCCTGTCCAGGCCGGACTTCATAGTAGATTCAAACTGACCGATTGTAAGAACGTTGATCATTAATCTGCATGTTTATCCCTGCTGTGATTTTTTTTTTAGAGATGCTTATAGTGGCTAGTAAAGCAACAGAACAGTGGCAGAAGCCACTTGTATAGTGTGAATTAATGTCCCGTAGACAGTCTATGTAAACGGAAGTGGTGCTGTAGATTTGTCTGGGAACAGAGGTTAGCGTGAGACAACCAGAAGCATTAGCTCTGGAGTTTTAGATGAATCGCAACTTTGCAAGTGTTAACTTTTTCCGAACTGCGGAAGGGGAGACGACCTTTGGCCCATACACCTGCTGTAAGTGATGGGGAGAGGAAAGGGGAGTTAATAGCATTGCTTTAAAATGCTGTTGACGTTGTTATTGATACACATGTACGTTTCACAACAGATGTTTAGTTCTTGCTGAAGAATTTAACAGCTTCAGTCTTGCTGAAGCAATGGCATTTCCTTCTGACCTCACGAACGCGTGAGGCTGTCCCTCTCTGCTCCCTGTGGTGGGATGTGTGTCCCCGTGTGTTCCGAGTCTCTATCTGTTGTGTGAATTAAACCCACAGCTCTAATATTTCATTTTAAAGTAAGGCACATTTATCGGCACGTAGATTTACATATTTTTTTTATTGCCTTGACATTTAGCTTAACACAATCCAGACCCACAAATGTCCCGCATTGTAGATCACCGCAACAACAGCCAAACCCATATCAAATGTGAGAAAAGCTGTACAAACTAATGTTATAGAGGTGAGGTCAGTGATGTAGTGTCTGTCAACACCCTATCGCCTATATAGTGCACTCCTTATGACTGGAGCCCAGTGCACTGTAAAGAGGACAGGGTGTCATTTAGGACTTAAAAATAATGACAATAACATAAGTCATGCAGGGTCCAAATGCACAGGATTTGCAGAGGCGGTACTATGCTGAGATTAAAACAGGCTGTAACAGGGAGAGACAGGGAACGGACAGAGAGGGTGTGTTAAGGGCCCTGAAGGGCGCTTTATTAACTAGAACAGAAGAGTGAGAGGAGGAGGTGATGGAGAAATCCGACTCAGAAGACAGGGCGCTTTTATGGGGAGGCGGCTTTGCCTCTGGGGCATCGACCGCCAGCACCCTCGATCTCCTGGCCAACTTCCTCTACTCCTACTCCATCGTCCAGACTCGCCTGGTTCCACTTTTTCTTTGCTTTTGGCCTCCATCGCAATCTGCCCTTAAATACACCCCCTGATGAGGTCCCAATCAGAGGCAGGTGTGTAGGGGCGAGGCTGGCCCTGCTGGCTGCCCCTGGAAGACTCCGGAAGAAACCAGCAATCTCTGTTGGGGGCGCTGGTGTAATGCTGATCCATGGGGTGTGTGCACGTTCGCGCCACAAGGCGCACAGGGGAATTCCATACCTCCAGACCTCAGAAGCAGAGGAAATGACACTCCAAATCAAATTCATCCACAACATAAATAATGATTAATAATTGATTAGATGGAAGAATCCAGAGATGTGCTAGTGGTCAGGGGTGAGATGGTATTCATAACATATTCATAACATATTCATAAACATAGTTTATTCTGCACTGTGACCACATAAACATCACACTTTACATGAATTACTCATAAGAAAGGTACAGTGCCCTCCGTAAGTATTGGGACAGTGAATATTTTTTTTTGCTTTTCAAGGGTATTTTTGTACATTGTAGTTTCATCATTTAAAAATGTGAATGCAGACGGTAGTCCTCCTGTTTTTGAAAGTGTTGGGTCAAATTAACGTAGTTTTCAAATTAAGCACTTATGTTTATTTGATTACATATAATTTGCATGCAATGACAGTCTTAAGCCTGCGACCCACTGACCTAACCAGATGTTCTGGTAATGTTCAGCCGAGCCTGTACTGCAGCCGTCATCAGGCCTTTGTTCTGAGAACCTCATGCCTTATATCTCACCTTCAGCAAATAAAAGTCAGGTTCAGTTGGTTTTAAATCTGGAGATTCACTGGGCGGGTCCTTTTTTAGCCCAGTAAAACAAATTGCCTAGCTGCAATGGCGGTATGTTTGGGGTCATTCTCTTGTCTCATCTGTTATTGATATAAATTTCCTGAACTCTAAAGGCTCTTTGAGGTAATTTTTTGCAATTGTAACCGGTTGGCCACTGTTGCCATCTTGATTTTGAAGCTGACCAGTGATTTGCACCTTGCAGTGAAGTCCTCTGTAGTTGTGAAGTCCTCTGTAGTTGTGAAGTCCTCTGTAGTTGTGAAGTCCTCTGTAGTTGTGAAGTCCTCTGTAGTTGTGAAGTCCTCTGTAGTTGTGAAGTCCTCTGTAGTTGTGAAGTCCTCCTGTAGTTGTGAAGTCTTCCTGTAGTTGTGAAGTCTTCCTGTAGTTGTGAAGTCCTCTGTAGTTGTGAAGTCCTCTGTGGTTGTGAAGTCCTCTGTAGTTGTGAAGTCCTCTGTAGTTGTGAAGTCCTCTATCGATGTTGGTGGCTGACACATACTAGTCTACTTCCTGGAGAGTGTTCCTGATCTGTCAGACAGTTGTCTGGGGTTTCTGGTCAGCCTTCATCCACTACAGAAGGAAGATTGAATGGTGGCTCAAGCATACAATATCCATGGTTATACACTTACCAATCTCTCTTGTAATGTTTTTTTAGTAATTGTTTTCATCTGTACGAACTCAGGTTAAAATTGATATAGTTTGCCTTATTATTTCGTTAGAAATAATTACTGAAAACATTTATACATCCATGCATCCAGTCTGTGAATTGCAGTGAAGTCTTTCAGGTGAGAGAAAAAGGAACGATCCGAGGTGAAACCTTCTACATGTAACTTCAAGGATTTAAGCGAAGAGATTAATGCTAATAAAACATCTTATCTCAATAGTCAGGCATGGATAACAGTAAGAATGACTTTGTTACTAGACAGTGGTGAGGCACAGGCAATTTTATGAGAGACATTTGCTGTAACCTCTAATTCCCTCACATTACGTATCTAACAAACCAGACTTAATAAATCCCACCAACCACAAAAACCCACAAGCATGCTAGCAAAGCATTATGTTTATAGCTAAGCTGGGTTAATGCAGATTCTGGAAAGGGGTTGTTTTGATGTGATGAACAGGCGTTTCTGAGAAGAGCTAGTTGAGTAATGGAGACTAGAGACAATATAGGTTTATAGTTGAGAAGCCACATGTATACAGTATACACAAACGCATATCATAGTAACTACACTTTTTGTTCTTCTGTGTTCTAGCTTTATAAGAACTTGTGGTCCACGGTGATGCAGGGGCACAAGGTTCTAGAGCGTCCGTCCTGGTGGGCAGAGTTCACCTCCGATAAGCCTGTGGTAGGTTCCCTCCGACCCAAGCTGTAAGGGTTCTAGACCGACAAGGCCCTGGCTGCCTGATTTTGACGCCTGGATCATCCACGCAGAACAGAAAAGTAAAAAATGTATACATTAGATCACTTTGTGGAACTTTGTTCCAAGAGATTTCTGAAAATTCTCCTATGATGTATTAGTAAGAATCAAGATTGCCTTTTGACATTCATCATCACCTTAAAGAAAATATGACCTTCAGTTTCTTTGCCTTGTAGCTAAAGGATTTCTTAACTATATTTTAATTGAGGTCATAGGGGAAAACTGTTAGCCCTGGAAAGCTACCTGATCCTGCAACATTATACGTATAGTGCGACATTTGTCAGTGTTCAATGTAAGCTTGAGGGATCAGGAAGCTGTGCAAGGCTTTGAAACTGCATATGAAGTTAGATACTAATGACATTGTATTTCTTCTAATATATATCAGTACATAATTGGTACTGCTTTACCATGATGATTCAATTGATCATTGATGCCAACTAACTTCAGAAACGCTAAATTCTGGATTTTCCATATATTTTAGATGATTAACTATATATCTTTGTAGTTAATTAATGTATGATATGTGATAGAGAGCTTATTTTGATTGCTATGATGCTATGGTTGTTTAATGTATATATTTGTGTGTATGATACCACACATGTATAACACTGTAAAATTAAAAATATGGATATATTATTTTGCTAAGACATTTGGTTTGGATTGGAATATTTTTTCAGTAAAGCACATACAGTATGTATGAATGTTATGTTGTCAGCTCATGTAAACAGGCCTAACATAAGATAGACAGGAAGACAGATAGGGAAGATGCTAACTTCATGGTATTTGGAGGAAGAAAGTATATTAAGCTGAAGGTACACTATGTACTGTGTGGAAATGGATGGTGTGTTTTTGGAAAGTACATACCATCTACTGTAAGGTGCGAGGGAAGCGAGTGCGTAGAAGGAGAGGCAAAAATGAAAACAACAAAACGAAGAATCAACAGTTTGTCTTCTTTTAATAGGTCTGGCAAACAGACACAATAACCGTGAGGTGCGGGTGAAAACCAGGAACTAAAATAGATAACATAATGACTAACAAGAAACTGTGTGTGTGTGTGTGTGTGTGTGTGTGTGTGTGTGTGTGTGTGTGTGTGTGTGTGTGTGTGTGTGTGTGTGTGTGTGTGTGTGTGTGTGTGTGTGTGTGTGTGTGTGTGTGTGTGTGTGTGTGTGT
>JACXGI010000351.1:0-15244 GCA_016801175.1 Esox masquinongy
CACACACACACACACACACACACACACACACACACACACACACACACACACACACACACACACACACACACACACACACACACACACACACACACACACACAATCTCTTGCCAAATCACAGCTTGACATATTAAATAAAAAAATAGCACTTCCTAAGCATTCAAAAATAAAATTAGGAATTTCCAACTAAAAGCTAGCAATTGAACAGAAGTACATTGTATACGACTTTCTTTTTCTTGTGGTCTTATGCTGCTGTAGCCCATCTGCTTCAAGGCTCTGCATGTTGTGCGTTCAGAGATGCTCTTCTGCATACCTTGGTTGTAACAACTGGTTATTTGAGTTACTGTTGCCTTTCTATCAGCTCAAACCAGTCTGGCCATTCTCCTATGACCTCTGCCATCAACAAGACATTTCTACCCAGAGAACTGCCACTCACTGGATGTTTTCTCTTTTTCTGACCATTCTCTGTAATCCCTAAAAAGTGTTGTGCGGGAAAATCCCAGTAGAAGTGGAGGCAGCACTATCAGGGCAAGTCACCTTTCATATTTGAAAGACAAATACACAATATTTCAGTAAAGTCATCTACAACCCTGAATATATGACAGTTCCTATTATACAAAGTGGTCTGAAAACTACTTTCCATAGAATGTCCTACTAGCTAGGTCGGGAATGCATTGTCAGAATTTAGGAGGATTGCATTTGACCATTTTTGTACAAAAGGCTCAGATAAATTCCAATTATAATTGATGTTTTTCAATAATATTCTAGTGTGAGAAATGTGCTTTGCTCATAGACAAGCAATGCATCATGGGTTTCTCTGAATCTCTGAGTAGGAAGGAGATGAGCAGCAAATGCACATTTGTTAGGTACTTGTTTTTACACCTAGTAGTCATGTTTTTATGAGCTCGGGTCCCAAATGTTTCTTTCTTCTAATTTGGGTCCCAGGCTGAAAAGGTTTAAGAACCCCTGCTGTAGTTAATTATATGTTACAATTTGCAAATTATACTTGGTGTACTGTAAAACACTGCAGCCAGTACTAGACATTTCAATCGAAACTGCAACCATTACATTTAATAGAAGATAGATGCAATTTGAGGTGGTGGTGCACCCCTGTTCACCCACTGTCATCTCAGTTCAACTCAATTGATATGAATTAGCTACATCTTGGAGTTCAGTTTGACATATTACACCCATAAAGACAAAGGATGACAATGATAATCTTACCTTCAAATTTAGAGATGCGAGACTCCAGATTCCAATCTTTGAGTGTTTCCTCCACCAAAGTATCCATTGAATCTCTGAGAGAAAACATAAGGTTAGAGAACTGACCAATAATCCTCGATTCTCTCACTCAAACACACACACACACACGAACACACACAGCCCAAACGCTATCTCAACAGGTACTGCACAGGTATGAAAAAGAACATCTAGTCCTACAGTATTAGAGTAAACATTAGAGTAACATTACAATACTAGCTAGCTACATACACATAATGTTGACCTACATTGTCTAATGAAATACCGACAGTAACGTTAACTAGCTACGAAACCGTGAAGTTCGAATCGACCCGTATACAGTAAATGTATTAGTGCTAGCTAGCTAAATTAAGATAAGATGGTGGAGCTATAACCTGGCCTAACTAGCGTTAGTTCACTGGGAATAATATTGATAACTAGCCCGTTATGCTAGTCTAATAGCTACTGTAGTGTAGCTAGTTAAAGTTATGAAGAAAAACAGATGGTGAACTTGACAACACAGTAGTCTAAGTCATTAGCAGTTTGTAGCTTAGATTTTGCAAATCTGGGCCACAAACCGCTAACTAAATAGGGTTGCTAACTAAATGAGTTGAATAAACCATTTTCTGGATCCACATAGAACTAACATTTGAATAAAAATATTTAGGATAGAACTAAATACCTGTTTTTCGTGACGATGTCTTGTCCCTCGGCCTGTCCAGTCCATTGAAAAAGAAGTCACCTCAAATCCTCACGCGGTGCGGCGGGATTATTGGCCCAACACTGAGTTAAGAAAATACCCCGTATTTGGGTAATTAATTGCGCCACTGCGCGTGAGCGGTGATGTTTGGCTTGCTGGGTCTATTTACAACCCAGAATTGGTTTAAAAATCCTGCCATACTGAAAAGCAACCCAATACTATGACCCAATGCCGACAAACCAGTAGTTGGGTCATCTAAACAACCCAGCATTTTTTAGAGTGTAAGCTGGCTATACCCTCTATTTTCCTCCATGAAATTACACTTTATATGGACTCTTTATTCCCTAGTGAGTAATTCTCGAAAGTAATGTTCCACCTTACAACGGCCAAATTCAGGTATAAGAGTCTTGCGCTGGAGGTAATGGAGTGGGTGGCTAAGAAAGTGTTGCTTGTGTAATGTACGTTGAGATAGACAGCAAAGAAGTTTATCAATAGGGTAAGCACAGGACAATAGTCTGGCAGGGGACACTCAAGTCTGTATGTGTATGGTCGTACAGACTTCTGAATCAACAGTAACACTAAGGCCATCGATAAAAACACTGGCGATGGAAAACGCTGTGGTAGGACACAGCAACTATATATATTTTTTAATATGTTCCACTAAGAGTGTGTGTGTGTGTGAGACAAAGGTATCCAGACCTACCTTCACCTACCTTCTGTTGTCCAATGGACTTACATTAACCACCTTTTCACTGAGGTCATTGTTCCGCCATCTTGCAATTTATCTCTTATTCCTTAGAACCCTATAGAGAGGCACATATGAGACACGTGTACACCGACAGTTGGGGCAATCCGACTATGGGTTGATTTTAAGATAATTCTTATAGTGGTCATTAGAGTTAGCATAAAGCCATAGTTCAGGCAATTTTTGACATAGCAACTAGTTTCATTACTAGCCCTGTTCTGAAGTGTGGCCTAGAGTCTGTGGGAAGTGGGATGGAAACGCCATCATTTTCAGAATGAATTTTTTCCTAAAGCGCCCCGAGTGGAGGATTCTGGGCACGTCTACACAGCAGGTATTGGAGGTCTATACGCCGACAACAGTTACCTGTTTCCAGGTGATTGACGCCACCCCAAAATCTATCAAGCACATGGTCAGAAGAAACATTTAATGGTCAGAACTCCACAATGCCTAAGATGACTTGAAGCTGCAAATCACACCAAACAGAATTGTCTTCCTTTCTATGGTTGGCACCCATAAACGACCATAATCCCCAAAAAACATTAATGAGTGTACCACCATCCTTAACTCACAAGATGGCACAAAAAACAAAGCTCTGTAATCTTCTTATCAATTACAACAAACAAACATTAACACATTTTACAGCCGGAAAGCATCCTGGGATATTGATAATGAAAACGAGATATTCCTTACTTTAAACAGACTATTCGTTTCCAGGCAACTCATGCTATCCCAAAACCCACCACATACATAGTTAGCAGAAACAAGAGTCACAGCTCTGCCATGTCTGAGACGAAGTGAAGGAGCAAAGCACACCAAACAAAATGGTCTTCCTTTCTATGGTTGGCACCCAGAAACGACCACAATCACCAAAAAATATTCAAGAGTGAACCACTGTACGTAAATAATATGGCACAAAAATCAAAGCTCGGTAACCTTTTCAATCACAATAAACACAAACAAATTGAACAGCCAAAAGCATACTGGGATATCAATAACAAGACACCCATTATTTAGACAGACCATTTGTTCACAGGCAACTCACACCACTCCAAAACCCACCAAGCGCTTAGTCGCAGAATGACGTGAGACTCAGAACTCCGCAGGGTGTAAAATAACGTGAAGCAGCAATCCACATCAAACAGAATGTTCTTCCTTTCTATGGTTGGCACCAAAAAAACTACCATAATCCCCAAAAAACATTCAGTAGTGTACCACCATCCATATCTCACAAATTGACACAAAAAACAAAGCTCTGTAACCTTCTTATCAATTACAACAAACAAACATGAACAAATTTTACAGCCGCAAAGCATGCTGGGATATCGATACTGAAAATGAGTCATTCCGTGTTTTTACAGTTTATTTGTTTTCAAGCAACTCACACCACCCCAATATCTACCAAGCACATGATTTTTTTTCTGGATTAATACTCTAAAGTTACTTTACCTAACGTAATACATCTTACGAATTTGGCTGTCAAAGATTTACATGAAATAGTCTGCATAGTCCCCTGAGATCAGCTTGCATCCGCACATGAGCAGCCAGCTAGCTAACATGCAACAGACACTGGTTTACTGGTGAGTGCGTGAACCAATTCTTCCTGCTGCTGTTTTCACCCTCCCTGTTCATTCCCTAACAATAGATAAGAAATCGCTGGCTACCTAGCTAGTTACTCTAAGCTTTGGTGGTGCTAGCTTGGACTGTATTGTTCATAACCTATAATTCGTGTTTAAACTTTTGTCTTTGAAAAGGACTAAAAAATTAGCCTACAAAATCACTGTAAAAAAATATTTTGGTACTTTTGTTGTACTTTAAAAACTATTTTAAACCATGTAATGTACTAAATATATTTCAGTGTGTTAAATTATTATGCTATTTTATATGTTATATATGTTAAATTATTGTATTTAAATTATATAATATACAAGTATACAACATTTTAAAATAACTGGGTCCATTTTCACTCAATTACCTATTTCTATACGACTTTTTGTCCAAAAGTACAACACTAAGTATAGGCCTACTGCTTGTTAACTTTAGGTTGCCTGCTGAGTAACTGTTGAAATTAGAATGAGGACAAAAGACAAGTGTAAAGAGCTCATTTGCATTTGCAAAGATCGAGGAGTTTCCAGAAATGTCAAGAGCTGACTTCTTACGACTGGTTAAAATCTTTTTATATCGCAACTTCTCTATTCTGGCCTTTTACTTGTCATCATTACAAAGATTTTTACTTGTATTGACACAGTGAAACAGGCCTTTTCATTCTGTCTCATCAGCAATAGTGCATTACTACAGCAGCTACATTAACTTAACAAATCTGTAACGTTACTAGGCTTAGCTAGCTCTCATCCTCTTGGTAAGCAGACACATTTGTATTCAGAAATGAGTATACCATCAGTTAATTTATTTATAGGCTCAGGATGTCTGTTTATCCTTTCTACAGTCACATTAGAAGACTGAAGATAGACTATGATACTGATTCTGGCTTCTGTTCATAATATGGCATATATATTTGCAAATGTAATCATAAATAAAAAAAGCTATATGAATGCAATTGGGTGTATGTTCAGTGCCTGAAATGTTTTTTCTGGATAAAAAGTTTGCCCAAGGTTAAGGTGCTGTGGAATGTTTTCTTAGGCCAGGGGTAGACAAACTAAGGTCCGGGGCAATTCAATCCGACACAATTTTTGTTTTTTTGTGGTTATTAAAAGCACTCCAACCCTCTATTAAACAACTCAAACTTGATCCAAAGTACATCATAATTATTAAAGACCTATACATGTGTCAATAACTGTGATTTTCAGGCCAGCAAATCGATTTTGACGAACACATTTCACATCAAATAAATATATGTACAGCCTTCCGTTGAACTTATGACTTATGAATCCCTATTTGGGCCTTGAACCAAAAAGTTTGCCCACCCCTGCTCTGTAGTAAACTATGCTGCTGTGCTTTAGTGACCCGATTGGGACTCCTTATGATTTGTAGTTAATATTTCTGCACTTTTTGACTGTTGCAGTGCAAACATGCCATGCTAGAAGAATATTCAGTAAAAGGAGAAACAGTTACAGCAGCCAGCCAAGGGTAGCAGCTCTCTTTGTTCAAGGCTAGAACCAAGTTGCAGGAGAGAAGATATGGGAAGAGGAAAGGATAACTCGGATTTGTAACAAGATACAGATACACTTGAAAAAGAATAGACAGTAGTAGACAACACAATAGTGGTCAGCAAGTTGTTAAAAAACAAAACAAATCTAAGAACAGAAGAGTACAGAGGCTCATATGATGAACATGGTTAGGTGGAACAATTATAGTAAGAAAGCTTAACAAGGAGCATTTGTTGTCTCAGACACCCATGGCAAAGCAATAAAAGTGTACTTGGCACAACAAGGAAAAGCATTCAGAGGAGATGGTTGAGTCTGACTCTAGTTCTAACCAAGGTAACTTCATGGAACTGGTTAAGATGTTTGCACAGTGTGATAGCATCCTAACATTTTATTTAGATTGTGTTAAGGAGAAACGTGGCACCAAGAAAAGACCCCACTGTGACACTTTTGTCAAACAGGACACAAAATGATAAAGCCTTGGCCACCTTTGTCAGGAGAGAGATCCGTTAAGAAATAGAGGATTCCCCAATCTTATCGATACCCCTCGATGAGACCACTGATGTCTCCCACACAGAGCAGGTGTCTTTTGTAGTACTTTACGTACACTAATTGGAGGTAAAAACATGGAGAATGTGGTCATTGCTCTACTACAGAAGAATGGCCTGAAGATGGAAAATATGCGTGGTCACGGCTATGATGGTGCAGTGAACATGAGTGGCCAGTACAAGGGACTGCTGTCAACAATACTCAACCACAATGAGAAAGCTCTGTATGTGCATTGCACATTGTTTGAACCGAGTCCTTGTTGTGACTGCTAAGTCAAGTAGGCATGTCATTACCTTATTCAACCTGGTTAAAAACATGGTGTTCTGTACTCAACAAAATGGCACACAGCATTTATAGTGTCACAAGTCTCTGTACCCTGAGCAGCGAATTGCTGAGCTACAGAAACTGTCAGACACCCAATGGGCATGCAAAGAAACAGCATTGAGGGCCCTATGAAAAGTTCTGAAAGCTGTTGTGAAGCTGCTTACTGATATTACTGAGAAAGATCCTCCAGAAACAGCTGCTGTAGATGCAAAAATGTATGTTCAAGCCATTGACTCTGACTTCTTCCTCTGCCTTGAAATACCCCTGTGTTTGAGATCACTGCGCTGGCCGCTAATGCTCTACAACAGCAAGACACTGACCTTGCAGCTGCCTACATTGTTGTTGCTGGGGTGCTGGACACATTGGGGAACCAGAGGCCTGAAGAGGAGTTGTACGATGAAGCCATAGAAAAGGCATAAAGTGTAGGGATCAGCACTTTCTTGTTCCTCCCAGACAAGAACGTCAAAGGAAGGTGCCTGCAAGATATAGACAAAGTGCAACAGCTGCGGCAGAGAACCATATATTTGAAACTGTGGAAGAATACTACAGAGTGGAAGTATTCTACACATTCCTGGATGCAGTGACACAAGAAGTTGAAAAAAGAATCAAGGGGGGTGGGAAAACTCCTACATGCAAGATCCCAAATGCACTCCACAGAATGACAGACAGCAAACTGGATAGGCCAGTGTAATGTGAAGAATCAAGAAGCCATTCACATAGTATCTGAATTTTATGATGCTGATGAGCAGAAGCTGAAGGCAGAGCTAATGGTTTACCAGTCCTCCTTTCCAATAACCAGCCAATCAAACAACACAAAAACATGTTAATTACCATGAGAGACAACAATGGCATCCACACATTTCCAACACTGGTTAAAATGCTCTAGACATACAGTACAGTATGCCACAATACCAGTGTCAACAGCCACAGTAGTGAGGTCTTTTTCAAAGCTGAGACTGATGAAGAGCAGGCTTCGAAACCTCTGCTCAGAAGAGAGGCTCTCTGATCTTCTCTTGCTGGCTATTGAGAGGGATTTTCCAGTAAATCACAGTGAAGTGATCAACATTTACAAGGCTATGGCCAACAGAAGGCTGCGTCTCTGAATAAGGGTCCGTGAGTACTGAAGAATCTGTGCTGACGACAGGTTCATTGTATTATTATGTAAATATTATTTTCTTGATTCACACTAACAGTCCAATTGCTGGACTGGAGTTTGGGGTCAGGTTCAAACCATGCGTGTGCAGTGCATTGGCTAGTTTCCTGTCCTGAAAGCTCATTGGCTGTTGCTTACTTGATAACTCGTTCTGCTAAGTGTCACAGTTAACAAAGGCCAAAATACTTTTGGCATCATATACCATTTCTCATTGTAATATACAATAAAGAGGTACTTAAGAAAGGAAGGAAGCTCAGCTAACTTATTGGCCAGATTCACCGACACATAGTATATAAAAAGAATCCTTATTGCTGTAATGCATTAAAAAGTTTGGCTATTTCTCCTGTAAGTGTAGGTATTTATTGTATACATAATTTAAAAAAATGTTTTCGGGGGGTACCCTTTTTGGGGTTTGGACCCTGCCCCTCCAGAGGTCTGTGCACGGTCCTGGACTGCTGTTTGTGCATTGTTGTGCTTGTAATGTTAAGAAAGAATAGTGCCTGGAATCAATCATATTTTAATGAATTAACATTGGTCCTGTATTAAGCGACTGTGTTTAAATATCAATAAAATCTAATCAAACAATTGATAGGATTCACTGAAGTGTGACGACAAAACATACCAGAAAACTGTTACAGTATATCAAGACCTAATGGAGCCCAACTAGTTCAGCCAGGGAATGCATGTTGGCATCAACTCAGTGATATATCAGCAGATGTCAGAATCACCCCTACCACAGTCTCAAGAATTCCTTATCTAAAATGGTGTTTAAGTCAGTTAGTGTACTCACTCTGTCTGTTGTACTGTTGGTCGTCATAACATGCAGTGTCTAAACCCACCCAACACCCCATCCTCCACCTGTTTGGTTCTGTTTCCTTCTGCAGGGGAATTGGCACAGCATACCTTGCTCATTATCACAGGTATTGCGACTAATAATATTAATATGTTAATGTTATTAGTAGTATTATATACAAAATCATGCAAATGTAATAAGTTACCCGAAAGGGACAAAGACTAACGGCAAGACACTGTGTGCGTATTTTTCTGTAGTTTTTCTTGAATAAATTGTTAAACCAAGACATGTCGTTTTGGGTCTGAACTGTATACAAAAACAAGAAAGGTTGTATTAAAGATGGTTTTTATTAAACAGCAACAAAATCACATGCATTGTTGGGACATCTCCATTGTTACCTTATGGGACTCCATTTGTTTTGGTTTGTGTATTGTGGTCCCTTCCTGGTCCAACCCACCCATAGAGCAGACTAGACTTGTAAGTCTTTATCATTTCCACATATTGACCCATATTGAAAATGGGTGACCAGGACCCTGCAAATTTCATTAAAGTGCTAAAAATATTGTTGTGCAAAAATGGTGCAATATGTCAAACAATTTGCTCAACCTGTGGGTTGTGCTGAAAGGCAAGCCACAGTGGAAATATTTCAATTTCATTGTCTTTACAGAAACACAGAGAAGTACGAAAATAAAACTTCAGCTATTGCATATTTCTCTCAAGTAAACCATATTGCCAAAATAGATTCAAACACCACCAAACCATGCAAGGTAAATTGTTAGACAGTACTTAATTACGCCTTCTATGGATACACTGCAGGTCAAGAACCCTATTGGAACCGTGTGTTGAGTAGGTCAAGAGTTATTTCATATACATTAAGGCGCTTATCCTTCAATAGCCTTAAAACACAGTCTTTTTCTATATAAAAATACATTTAACTACACAGTGACAGTGTAACTATTGAGTTGAGGTATTGGTTAGGTCCTGTGTTGCTCCTGGAGTTTCAAGACAGAGAGGAGGGATCTGTCTCTGGCTGTGCACATGGACGGCAGTGGAACAGCCTCCATCTTGCGTTCAATTGTGTTGTAGCGGCACTTCCTCAGGTGGTCAGACATGCTGGAAACTTCAGTGAATCGCCACTCACTAACAGAGCTAAAGGCAGTGCTGAATCTCCACACCTGTCCCAAACAGAACAGGTAAGAAAAGAAATTGTCAGGCAAGTTCAAACGAGTTGTATAGTACATGCCAACATTGAAAAGAGCAATCTGGATAAATATGAGCAAAAATGGTTGTATGAGGTAAACAACACGTCTTGTAGTGAGACATTTTATCTCCTCCAAAATATGGGGAAAATATATTTTACAATAAGATAAATGCTGAGAGGGGACATTTATTTATATACTTATTTTTTAATTAATTCAAAGAACAATGTTATGGAACACCTATTGCGCCCCCACATGACAATGTGCTATCCCCCTTACACTCAACACTGGTTGTCCGCAATGACAGCTAACAAATGCTTCTAGTAATTGTTGATCAATCTTTCAACGCACTGGGAGAATTTTGGCCCACTTTCCCATGCAACCCCCCCTCCCCCCCGAACATCTAGGCACTGCTAGATGTTCAGTGACAAGCACCTAATCAGCTAATACAATGCTTAAAAAAAATTAAGAGAACACTTAAATCACACATCAGGTCTCGATGAACGACATATTTTAAAGATATGTAAAATAAAATCTTTACTATACAACTGTACATTGTGAAATTCGTTGAGAACAAAAGTATGTAACAACGGTCAATGGAAACCAAAATCACCAAACAATTAAGGGCTGGATTCTAACTCACACCGAAAATCAAAGTAAACAACTGAAATCATGGGCTGTTCCAACTTGCGTGAATTTCATCACAGCAACTCATAATGTGACTCAGTATTGTGTATGGCCCCCCCGTGCCTGTATGAACTGAGGGCCAGTCAATGGCACTAATGCCTTCGTCATCCAGGAACTGCCTACACACTCATTGTCCTGCACCAGGAGGAATCCAGGGCCCACTACACCAGCGTAAAGTCTGACGATGGGTTTGAGGATTCTATCCCAGTATCTAACAGCAGTCAGGGCTAGCATGTGGAGGTCTGTGTAACCCTCCAAGGATATGCCTCCCCAGACCATCACTGACCCACCACCAAACTAGTCATGCTGGATGATGTTGCAGGCAGCACTACGTTCACCACGGTGTGTCCAGACTCTTTCAAGTATGTCACATGCTCAGTGTGAACCTGCTCTCATCTGTGAAAAGAATGGGGAGCCAATGGCAGACCTGCCAATTCTGGTGTTCTCTGGTGAATGCTAAGCGAGCTGCACATGCTGGGCTGTGAGCACAGGTCCCACTAGAGGACGTCAGGCCCTCATGGAGTCTGTTTCTGACAGTTTGGTCTGAAACGTGTAGTGTAATGAGAAAAGTCTGTTGAGGAAGAGTGGAAGGGTATTCGACGAAGAGGTGCGTCTGGCCCCACCAAGTCTCCCACACACCCTTGGTGATGTTATTCAGGGGTCCTACATAACATTTGCTTCTCTAAAGATCTGGCCCACCAAGTCTCCAACAGACCCTTGGTGATGTTAATCAGTGTCCTGGGTGATATTTGCTTCTCCAAAGATCTGGACCACCAGGTGTGGGCCATCAGCCCCACCCTCCTGAGCTCACCTGGAGAGGTGTGAAACTCTGAGCAAACTGGAATGTAACTAAATGCATGATATGGTGGACATTTATCTGTAGTGTTCAGATTTTCCCTGCTCCCCAAAAAGGCCAGAAAAGGCTGATATGCTTTATTGTACTGTACGGGTTATGGGTCAAACTTCACAAGAACATTGTAGAAATTATTGTCCTTGTTGCATGTCAGACAACAACTGACGGCAACGCCCCATCCATTCTATAATTTTGCATTGATTAAGTGGGACAGTTCCTGTCCTTTGTGTTCATTGTATTTGCCAAGGTAAAGTAATGCTAATGACTATTTGGGGAGTGTTTTAGATATGTCTGATTTTAGGATAAATAGCTATGTCTCCAAAAAGTTATTTGAGTTTTTCCTCGTTTAAGAGACCTCCCAACATGTTGTGTTGTAGTCATATTCAGGAGTCTATCTTTAACAGAAGCTCCTAGCACACCATTGTGCTATAGTGTCTTAAATACCTATGGCATAATTAGTAGCCTGTTAAGATAGTTGGGAGGACGTTAAAATTGTGTTGGCATGTAACTATGCTTTGTATTGTAACTTTATTACTTGATTGGAATAAATTCTATTACCTTGGAATATAGATTACTACTGCATTCCTTGTTCATCTCCATACTCGAGCTCGTACGGCTACTGGTAATTACAGACACATAAGTCTAAGCGACCAGACTTGGTATCCCTGAGTCCTGCATTCTCAAAGCAGTTTGGTTAGACCCGGGAATATATGATGTAGAAAGTCATCCCTGAGTCATGGGTTTCTTTCTGTGTGGCCCCAGGAACACAGGCCATTTTACTGTATGGTTTGTGTTAAAGGACCTACACCTTATGGGCGCTTATGATAACTGATATAGGCACATACACATACGTAAATTGAAGTGACAAGACCAATCATCCCTGAGTTCCGGTTTGCTACACGATCTCTTGTTTTCTGTACTTGACTGATGAGGAGCATTGAGTAGGCCGTGAAACATATGATCTTTTAAATGTCTGGCTTGTGACGAAAGATTAGCTACCTTTTCTAAGAACTTCCAGCATATCATGGTCATTTATGATTGCGTATGTTTTACAAATAATATGGAGCCAGATTAAACATTTATATATATTTATCACTAAGGTTACGTTCCTTTGCACTCATTTTCCTAGAGTCCCCCGGCAACCTTGTAAGTGGTAAACCTTTTGAACCACTCTCCCATTTACCCCTCACTACTTTCCCATTGGCTGCATCACAGAACACCTGCCAATCTGTTGTTTCAAAGCAATCCTGTAGGGTAGTAATGGATCCCTCATTCCAGCGTTGAACTGTCTGAGAAACCATTTTTCCCTGTTTTAGGCGTTGCCTATAGAATGGGAGGAGCAAAATTGAGGTGGGTCTGCCTTCCCGAATGCAGGGTGGGGGAGAGGTTTGTAACCATTCCATATTTGTGAATAACAGTGGTGAAGAGTTTGATCGCCCCGGGTAGGAAAGTTGATGTGCTGGATGTATTTTGGAAAAACTTTCCTCATATCTGCACCATTAAAATCACCAACAACAATAGCTGCTGCCTCAGTGTGGGCTTCCTCTAGTTCATTTATTACTCCATATAGGACTTCCAGTGAGTTTTATCTGCCTGCGTGGATATACAGACTCCTGTAATAATAGCTGAGCTGAATTCCAGACATTAGCTCCAGGTCTGGTGACAATGTGTAGAGAGCACTGCAACATCCGTTCCCCAGCGAGAGTTAACCCTAATGCAGACCCCGCCGCCCTTATTTATACCTGACTCCGACATTCTGTCCAGCCCACAGATAGAAAAGCCAACAGGGGTGACGCATGAGTCTGGCACCGTAGGATCCAGCCATGATTCCACGTACGCTAGCACACAGCAGTTTGCAACATCCCGTTGAAAGTTAATCCGTGCATGTAGTTTGTCCATTTTATTGTCCAGGGATTGAACATTTGCGAGTAGAATGGTCAGTAATAGCAGATTGCAGTATCTCGTCCGAGATCTGCATAGGACAACGGCACGTTTGCCCCTCTTCTTTCTCTTCCATCGGCATATTAGTAAACAGATTGGTGTCAGAACAGAAGAATTGCAGCAGTCGCTCCGGTGAGTAGTGTAAAAGCCTGTGTTCAATGATGAACGAATATCCAAAAGTTCTTGTTAATCATACTGTATGAGCAACAGCGTAGCATGAACAAAAATAAAAACAAAAACAGTAGTAAGCAAACAAGAAATCAGGCAAGCCTAATTCAGCCGGCAATAAAAAGCAATGATTTGGTTACCCTCCCTGGATTCGAACCTGGGTCTCCCACGTAAGAGGCCATGTCTTTAACCACTACACCACAGAGATATACGTCTGCGAGAGTTGGTATAGCATATATGAGTAAAGTTTCTTATCTGGTTTATCACCACCACAAATTGCATCTATGAACTGTATGGCTTTTGCCACTGGCCGTTTTAACAGCTTATTAGCCATCCGTGAATGACATTAATACAGTATCTATCAATACTGGTGATGATAACTGACTGTTTCAGTGAAAAGATGAGAATTTTTGTCTTTCCTGAACAAATCCTAATACATAATTCAAAAATCCACAGGAAATAGTCGCAATATAACAGTTAACTGTTTTATTTTAGGCTTCCTGTAACATAGCTACTGAAGGTTGTAGCCAGCAAAGTTTTTGTCTATCCTGAAAAAATCCTCTTTTGCCACTGGCCGTTTTAACAGCCCTTTAGCCATTCGTGAATGACATTGATACAGTATCTATCAATATAGGTGATGATAACTTACTTTTCCGTCAAGTGAAGTGTTTGTCTATCCTGATCAAATCCTAATATCCATCAGAACTGTTTCATTTTAGGCATCTTATTACGTAGCTACTGAAGGTTGTAGCCAGCAAAGTTTGTGTCTGTCCTGAACAAATCCTAAGGCATACAATGCGTGCACAATTATTAGGCAAGTAAGTATTCTGATCGTATTATTATTTCTATGCACATTTTCCAATTCCAAACCATATAAACTTGAATGCTCATTGGATTTAATCATTTTCAGGTGATATGTATTTGTGAAATGAGGGAGGGTGTGGCAACAGTGAATAACACCTTATATCAAGGTGTGCATAGTATTAGGCAGCTTCATGACTTCAGGTAAAATGGGCCAAAAAAGAGATTTAACTGACACTGAAAAGTCCTAAATTGGAAAATGCCTTTCAGACGGATGAAACACTCTTGAAATAGCTAAACTATCAGAGGCGTTGACCACTGGACACTCAATCGTTTTGTTGCGAATAGTCAACTGGGGTGCAAAAAAAAGAAAAGACAAACTAACTGCAAAAGACTTGAGCAGAATTAAATGTGAAGCTACCAGGAACCCATTATCCTCCAGTGCCACCATATTCCAGAACTGCAACCTACCTGGAGTGTCCAGAAGTACAAGGTGTCAAGTGCTCAGAGATATGGCCAAGGTCAAGAAGGCTGAAAGAAGACCACCACTGAATAAGATTCACACGTTGAAGTGTATAGATTGGGCAAAGAAATAGCTGAAGACAGATTTTTCAAAGGTTTTATGGACAGATGAAATGAGAGTGACTCTTGATGGACCAGATGGATGGGCCTGTGGCCATGACTAATGGACACAGGACCCCAGTTCGAGTCAGGTGCCAGCAAGGTGGAGGAGGGGTACTGGTATGGGCTGCTATCACGAAGGATGAGGTACAGTGAGGGAAAAAATTATTTGATCTCCTGCTGATTTTGTATGTTTGCCCACTGACAAAGAAATGATCAGTCTATAATTTTAATGGTAGGTTTATTTGAACAGTGAGAGACAGAATAACAACAAAAAAATCCAGAAAAACGCACATTATAAATTGATTTGCATTTTAATGAGTGAAATAAGTATTTGACCCCTCTGCAAAACATGACTTAGTACTTGGTA
>JACXGI010000351.1:15344-54322 GCA_016801175.1 Esox masquinongy
TTGAGCCACTCCTTTGTTGCCTTGGCCGTGTGTTTTGGGTCATTGTCATGCTGGAATACCCATCCACGACCCATTTTCAATGCCCTGGCTGAGGGAAGGAGGTTCTCACCCAAGATTTGACGGTACATGGCCCCGTCCATCGTCCCTTTGATGCGGTGAAGTTGTCCTGTCCCCTTAGCAGAAAAACACCCCCAAAGCACCTCCATGTTTGACGGTGGGGATGGTGTTCTTGGGGTCATAGACAGCATTACCCCTCCTCCAAACACAGCGAGTTGAGTTGATGCCAAAGAGCTCAATTTTAGTCTCATCTGACCAGAACACTTTCACCCAGTTCTCCTCTGAATCATTCAGATGTTCATTGGCAAACTTCAGACGGGCCTGTACATGTGCTTTCTTGAGCAGGGGGACCTTGCGGGCACTGCAGGATTTCAGTCTTTCACGGTGTAGTGTGTTACCAATTGTTTTCTTGGTGACTATGGTCCCAGCTGCCTTGAGATCATTGACAAGATCCTCCCGTGTAGTTCTGGGCTGATTCCTCACCGTTCTCATGATCATTGCAACTCCACGAGGTGAGATCTTGCATGGAGCCTGTTATGGAAATTCTTGAACTGACGTATACTTAGTCCTATACATGCATAAATGGGTTACTAGTTAAAGGTACTGAGTCCCCATGTTTAGATAAGAAAAGGAATGTAGGAGAGGGGGATCTGGTATTTGTTTAGGGTCATTATTGACTGGTATCAGTAGATCACTGGGTTACCCATCAATCTGCCTATCTGTTGTTTGTCCCGATGCTGTGTGTCCCTTAGAGTTGAAAAGATTACCCACAAGGTCCTTGGTTTAATGTGGGGGAGAACAGCCTGCCCCTTGGTTAAAACCTAGGTATTGACATAACAAAGGGAATATTGTTCACAAATCTGTCTAAATCTGTGTTAGTGAGCACTTCTCCTTTGCCGAGATAATCCATCCACCTCACAGGTGTGGCATATCAAGATGCTGATCAGACAGCATGAGTATTGATCAAACTCATGTCTGGTCAGAGACCATGTAAACCAACGTCAAAATATAAGATCATGCTTGATTCGCAATAAGACCATCATTATCACGAACAACAACAATCGTAACAGCCTCAGTAACAACAACCACAATTATATTATAATAATAGGTAATATAAAATAAGATGACAAGGAATACAACACATACAAACGTACTACAATATTAAATATTTTATCACTACTGTAAGCTATTATTGTATTATTTATTTATTTCACTTCTGCATTCTCTCTCTTATTTCTGTTGTTCATGCGTTTGTAAGTTTTTAAATGGCTTTGTTTATGTAATGTGCTAGACAAATAAACTTGCTTTTCCTTTGTCACTCAGGCCGTATTGACATAGGAGATCATAAATGGTCATTATAATTTTGGTGGCTGGCGTCTTGATTAGCTAACAGGTCTTAAATTGATTAATGAGAGTATAAATAAACCAGTGGTTCTGGGTCAAGCAGTTACCATAATAACGGCAGAGCTTAGTCTTTTAAAGGACTTTGGCTCTGGGCTGAGATTCGAAAGTGTTCCGTAACTGTGCTGATTTTGTCGTGGAGAATGACAAGTGGTTAATTAGTAGTTTCAGGCAATAATTTATGTTAAAATCTGTCAATTCATAGGTTGATGATCGCCACACCCGCATAAATTACAGGTGTGTCATATGTAAATAAGGACAGGGGCAGCGCGTTCTCGCGTCCACGGCTTTATCTGATTCATCAATCTGCGATGACATCTATGCTCATGTCGACTAGGTGTTAAAATTTTGTGAATCACAATCAGAGATGATCGTAAGTCTCTCCCAACGTTCGAATCTGAGATCTTTTCTGAGAAGGTTTCATGAATGAGGGCCACTGTTTGCTAATTTTGCTACTACTACCAGCTTTTAATAACGTTCGCTTGCCTGCAAGGACAATGTTAGCTGCCTAGAATAACCTCATACTATTGTTAGTAACTGGCTATAACTAATTACCTAACAAAAACGATTGGCCAATTTGGTTAACTAGCTAACTTTCTGTGGATTAAGAGGCGAGCTGCCGTCTGTACATGCCATTTGCTTTGTTTACTAGCCCAGCTGGCAGTACTGTAATCGGAAAAAAATTACCAGAGCAAGTTTAGACTAGTAGCTAGCTATTCTCACGTTTCCGTATTTATGCTACATCAGATAAATTTTGTTTAATTAATTGTAGTATATAATTAAAAAAATCGTTAGTCAACTCCCTTGGTTGGATGAAGAATGTTTTTTAGATGAGCTGAATAAAGTGCACAGATAACTTGTGGGGATTTAAGAGTGAACTGACGTTACACCAGCGACAGCTGAGATTTCTGGGAAAATGAGGCGGAAATACTTCCCGTTTGAAAGTTATGTCCTTCAGCTTTAAACATGTGATCTGTAATGCTATGGGCAGCCATCTCTTGGGAGTCATTGGGTCCAGTAATTGCTCTGCAATTGGTTATATTTGCAAAGGAGTGACGCCATTTTACAGGACCAGGTGAACCCTATAGTGCTTAAAACCTTTCCCCCCATGATGTTCTAATATAGCAGGATGATAATGCCCCCATACATACTCTTGACATTAATATATTGTTAGTTATTTGCATTATTTTGTCCCCCCATAACTTGTAGATTTAGGCTACTTAGGAAAATTCAAGATGTCAGAAATGGTTGAGATATTTCATTTAATTCAATTAAAATAAAGGGGCTATATGTAGGATCTGTATAAGAATTATCATTTTAACATAAGAAGATGTCCATAATATATCTACAGTGGGATAGTGTTCAACATTAATTCACCAGAAGTTATTGGTGAATACAAAAGTGCAGCCTACAGCCCAGAAAATTTCTATTAATCAACTGCAGACATACCAGCGTGAGCCCATTGACAAACAATGTTGAAGTGAATTCCCTCTCATTTCCTCATTTCAAGAAATGCTACACAGTTCACTCAATTAGTGTTCAAATGGCAAAACAAGCACTGCATAGTGGAGTAGGAGTAATCATTGTGCCATCTAAATAGCTTTTTATATACATTTTTTACATATTTTGTAAGCTGGTCATTAAAATAGTAACTGAAACTTACTAGTGCTGGTGTGCAAAATGGGCTCACAGGGTAGACGTAACATAACACACATATCCGGGACACTCCATTAATTATAATATGATAAGATAGGTTTCATTACTTTAGAATATGCAAAATGTATGATGTGTTAAGAATTTTGCTAAACGTAGGATACGTTATCAATTTGCAAAAATATGATATATAAGAAATTTGCTAAACTTATTATATGATACAAATTTGCTTTGAAACTGAATTTTTCACACTGGAAATGCCCAAGTTTTACACATTTTATACAGTGCACCAAAGTTTGGGTCAAAATGACTTTGTTGTATTGTATTGTTGTATTGTTGAGTAAATATCTGGCACCATTTGTAATTAGTCACCCCGACTAACCTTGCAACTGAAGTATTCACATAGAGGTTTCTAATAATAGCAACCAATGGCACAGTTCGAGACAAAACAAATAGAGTTTCTTACCCTATCTTTGATCTGCCAAGAGAAGGTTCCGTTTGGGTACTGCCTTCGCTCCCACCGTAGTTCCACTATTCCCCGGGACTGCAGCAGGCTAGCACACACATCCCTCATGGTCCGCGAAACAACAGACAGCTGGCATAAACTGAAACCGTCCAGAAATCGAGCCACGTGCTGCAGCACCTCAAAGGGAAGCCCACTTAACTGGTCTGCTTGGGACTGTCTCAACGCTTCCCCTTCAACAGGGCATGGCTGTACCCCAAATGACCTAAGGTTCCGATCGTGGATTACTTTTGACCCCTGGGTTGAGGGGCAGAACCGGCGCTGGGAGTACGTGCAGCCATAATAGGCCAGGGGACAGCGGTGCTCCATCCAGCCGTTGAGGCCAGCGTGGATGTCCTCATGGACGTTCTTGAAGTGGGAAGAGTACTCATCTCTACGAAACAGCTGGCCACAAACAAAGGAAAACATTTGCTGGAGCCGATTGCAAGGGATGCTCCGGATCTGTGGGACCTCCTCTAGAACCAGGTCCAAGCGAAGGGTGCGGAAGGGACTGGGGTAGGAGAGTTGCGGCGCGTGGTCGCAGGCAGCTGCCGAAGCCACGTCGCCAACCCTTGTGCTAGTCACCAGGATAGCCGCCGGGAAGGTGAAGGTCTGTGTGCCGAAGTCCACGTGGAAGCCGTCCACATAGGTTGTGTCGGAGATCCTGCGGCACTTGCGGGACTCTTCCAAACAGAAGAGGAGGGCTGCGGTGATCAGGTCTATCTCCCCAAGGCCCATGGGATCCTCCTCCTGTTCCAAGTCTGATGTATCCACCGATTTATCCACCATTTTGGGTCTAAACTTAACACAGACTCTCCGTCCATTGGACAAAGCAAACTGGCCCAGGCCTCGGAGCAACTGGTTGTTGGGGAACTTTCTCTGCAGTCCTCTGTCCTCTAGGACCAAATGGCTGGCCCTGCGTGTGATACCTTGTTGGATATGGAGGGGCAGCGCTAGCGGAGGGGCTGGGTGAGGTTGAGGCTGTTGTGACTGAGGACCAGTGGGGCCGGGAGGAACAGGCGGAGGACTCAAGTCATCTAGCACCTTGACTGGGCAGGTTACTTCACTGGAACACCAGCTGGTACCAGGTTGTTGCTGGTCAATGGAATCTGAACTGAAGGCCTGCTCCCCTGGTCTCTTAGGGGAGCTTTTCCCGATCAAACCATTAAATAAGCTCTGTTCACCCATTCCCTCAACACTCATCACGGAACAACCTGAAAGTTCCATCAGCGCATCGACATTAGCCACTCCTTCCATTGTGGCCTCACTGTCTGTTCCGCTGACAACACTAAGCTCAGCAAAGGATGACCCTATCTCAGCAGGTTTTATCTCAACATTTCTTGAGTCTAGTGCTTCTGATTGGATGGAAGTGCCATTAGGCTCCATCTGTGGGTGAGAGGGGACTCCACTGATTGGGTCTGAGTATTTGACCGTGTTGCCAAGGTCACCCAGGGCTGTGACCAGGCTCTTTCTAAGTTGGACTGTAGCCTGGTGGAGTTGATGCAGTTGACCAAAGCACTCCTTTACGTCTGCACCCTCAGCTACAGGACCTTTGACTTCCACAATGTTTTGAAGTAGGGGCTCATCGTTCCTGTCACTGAAGCTCTCTCCATCCCGATACTCCGTCACTGCTCCTCCATTGATTTTAATGCGTCGATGTGTGACATTTTCAGAGCTGCTTTTGGCACTGCTGAGGACATCCAATGCTGCTGCAAGGCTCCTTGCCGTCTCTACTGTGGCCTCATACAGCTTGCTATACCGTTCTTCGTTCAAACCATTTATTCCGTTAGCAATTTTATCCTTTGCTAAGACCAGTGGACAAGACGAGGCATCCAGCAGCGCCGGAGGCGGGGCATCCAGCAGCGCCGGAGGCGGGGCATCCAGCAGCGCCGGAGGCGGGGCAGCCAGCAGCGCCGGAGGCGGGGCATCCAGCAGCGCCGGAGGCGAGGCAGCCAGCAGCGCCAGTGATGGTGAAGTCGACAAGGGTGGAAACTCCATCTGCAACGGCTCAGAAGTGGCAGCTACAGGGTCGTTCACCACCACCTCACTCTCTGCCGCAGCAACAGGTAGCTGTCTCTCAACCGTGGGCGCCATGGCAACTACCTTGAGGGATTCGATCAGTGTGTGCTGGTCTTGCAGGGCCAGTGCCATGTCCAGCTGCTCCGTCTCCTCAACCCCCCAGCTCAGGCTCTCATACGATGTGTAGTCCAGGCAGCTGATCGGCCACCTGTTCCACTCCATAGTGCAGCACACCACACCAGCCGGGCACACCTCCAGGTGTGCATGCATTCGATTCCGCACCAGGGTGGCAGGGCAGCCAAACCCACTGTTGAGGCAAGGGACCCTCTCCAGGGGACAGAGAAGGCGGTGCTCAAAACCTTTGCAGGTGTGGAAAATAGCTCCACATACCAGGGGGCATGTGACCAGGTCACAGGAGGTACCAGGTTCAGGCCTAGTCATGCACCTCTGACTCAGGCAGGTCAAACAATGAGTATGCTGCTCCATCTTTAAGTGGTTAGGGAGTTTTGCAGAGTGCTGAAAGGTGGGATCGGGAGGGTTCACAGCTCTGTGAGAGAAAAATGATCTAAAGTTATTTAAGCAGTAAGCAAAGACGAAGTGCGATATTTGACCAATATTTTTTAGTTTGGGGAATTGTCAGGAACCTCACAATAAGATATTTTCAGGATATTTAGAGGATACAATATGTATTAATATTCATACATTATTCACAATTCGATATGTATTGAAATTCAATGCTAGGATTTTACTGCAATTCTATATTCCAAACATTTCTCACCATATCTGTGCTGCTTAGGGACAATAAACATCCATAACAGTAAAATATATTGTAAAAGACATTATCACTATATAACTGTATCCATATTTTCACCCCATCAGTAATATTTTTGTGGAGTGCCTGGACACAGACCTTAACCTTTATTCAGCACGATATCCTGAGGTGTATAACTGTAGTAATAGGATTTGTCTTAACAGCTGCAACAAATCTGAACAAGAGCATGACAAGTCTATGAAATTAGTACAGCATCAAAACCTAGCCAGAATAAACTGTCTACTAACGTAAACAGAACAGTCAAAAGTTATGTTTTATAATACCCCTATTACAGGTTGGCTATAACACGCCTTTTTCAGCCAATCAGCATCCAGGACCTAATCTACCCCCTTCATAATGAGTTTTGAATCAAGTAGTAACAGTGTAACAATTACTAATTATTTGGAAAGGAACGTGTGCTATGTAGCTAGGTTAGCTAAAGTGTGAGCTAGATTAGCTATGTCAAGTCAACGTAACATCATTAAATAACACAATAAAACCTTTGGCTGACCTGCTACATGGCTACTTATCCGTTGACGTTGGCTAAAACAACCATGTCAAAAAACAAAAACAAGCTAGCGAGCAGGTTTCCAGGGCACAGCTTAATAAACCAAAAGCAAACTTATAAATAAAGAATACAACTGAGGAACTGATTTCATTTACTTTCTAACACCATGCTGAGATTCGTTGTAGCTATTAAGACAACTCGTAATCGTACATACAGTAGCGAGAAGATAGTGTCGCAGAGTGAGTGACGAAATATCCTTAAACTTTTTCATCTGTCCCAACCATGAACAAGCCAACAAGAAAAACGTCTATTCTTTAATACTTACGGTGGCGTTGAGTCGATTGTTCCAAATCCACGAATACAACAACCTAATGTAGCTACTTGTCGTTTGTCTTACACAGTATTTAGACCCTGTTAACGACTTAATCTACATATCGTCTGTCTTGCAACCAACCTCCTTTTGCATTGTTTGCTGCTGGTCCAAAACTGAGAAGATCCACAGAGATGTGAGTTGAGTTCCCATTGGACAATGGCAGTCATGTGGGTCAAAGTTACTGCCTTCTTATTGAAGTTCAGCCTCCGAAGTTTCCTAAAAGGGGACTTACTTAACGGCTAACTTTTTTTACTATGTTCATGTGTTCCTAACACGTTTATAAGGAAGTAATTCGAACCCATTGTTACTATTTTGATAGTAGCGGAGACGCTAGTTGATGTCGTCATCACGCAGCAGTCAAAAATGTCCTATTCAGAAACAGGTACGTCTTTTGCAGCGGGTTTCTTAAATAGTATTGCATAATTAACAATCATTAATTTAAATATCAACAGAACCTACGCGAATTACATTCCGTTCGTAGGATTTTGTAAAGCAAAAACAAGTCTACAATGCAGTCTGTCGTGAGAACAAGAATAGTTGCTCCCGTTAACTTTACGTTACTTAGCTATTCAATTCAGCAAAGCCAACAAGCACCACAATGGAAGTCAACTCTTTATACAGAATAGCTCAGATGTTGCAATTGTTAATTTTTTTTTCACTACAGGTATTCTACACGACTTGTCTTAGTAGCCTCCAAGGAATTGCTTGTCATTAGAGAGATATTAAATCTGTCTGCCTGGACGTCTTGAAATGTATTTGAAATGGTTGTATGACTTGTTGTTAATTATTTATTTAGTAGATATTAACGTTAAAGCTTCCTCGGCCAAAGGGGAGACGTATGGGAAGCAGCATGATTGTAGTGTGCTTAGGGAAGATCTCTACTCCCTGCTGACAGTGTAAAGCAAAAACACATACAGATGTATACCTGGAAAGTATGACAAGGGCAAATGCCTGTTCACTTATGGCTTGTTTTACGCTTCAGCAGATACAATACCACCCAAGGTCATCTTCAAACGGTCATTCCAGACATTTAAATCATTTGACTTAACTAACCCTAATGTAGTTCTACACAATGCAACTGAAAGTGGAAATGTAGACACATTTTGTTTTAAATAGGTAGTTTTGCTCATTGCCCTGAAAGACTGTCAAAATGTCCTGATTGTCAAAGAAAGCATACATCTGCTTTACTATGACAAGATCAATGAAGCATACAGAAACAGTGTCATATTCTTCCCTATCTTCCTGTGCTCTTACTTTCCAGCTGTCTTGCAGCCAGTGACCATGGAGTTCTTTAGGTTTTTGAATGCAGTGTTTTTCAGGAATGCTTGTAACGTCTTTCCTCCTATTTGCGTTAATGTCACTATATGGCTGCCACAGTCTTGAAGCAGATGTATGTTGTTTTTGAGTCTGAGAGCACTGGAAAGGATGGGTTTTAGAGGACAGGTATTTTTTTTAGTTTGACCCCAATGTCACGAATGTGGAGTGTTAGATTCTGTCCATTTTTGTTGAGAGCTGTTTAGCTATGTTAGACAAATTTGTTAATAGGTTATGTGGTTTATAATTCCTTCTCACAAGCGACTGTGTTGCACATTGATGTCTTTGCTTGTGTTTGTGAATGTTTGTGTTTTTAACATTTTCACTTTGTTTTGATGAATATTCAGTATGCAACACCTTCTCAAATGGATTCTAGATCCATCCCTATAACCAATTCTCTATTTTTCATGTCCGTACTGTAATGATGGCCAGTGCGGGTTCGGGATGGCACCTCCTGTGGCCGTATTTGTCATTGTTCTGCTTTCACTCATGGTGTCAATTTCCATTGACTTAATGTAGTGAAAGCAGGGGGGATGTATGATATGATCATTGATTATGATTGGAAAGAGTTGAGCTTAGGGCTCAAAGCATCAAATTGGTACTTATATATGATATGATCATTGATTATGATTGGAAAGAGTTGTCCTTAGGGCTCAAAGCAAATCAAATTGGTACTTATAAAGAGTTACATGAAAAATTTGATTGATTTGATTTTCTATTTGCATAGTTATAACAGAGCATTGGCATCTGCTATGTTTTACATCTTCCATTCTTAGGATTTGTTTTTAATTTGTTTATTTGGAAATGTTTTGTTGGCTGTAAGGTCTAAGGCTCCACACGTGTATCAGGTTGTGTGGGGCCCCTCAATAGTGGATACCATCTGCTTGCGATACGGTACCTCACATAGCACAAGATAACGAAGTACCACTCCTCTAACAAGAGAATAGAACTAAAATACATGTGTATCATCAGGTAAAGACAAGCTTCCTCACATTGGTATGTTCCAACCTACGGTCCATGAGACTATTCATAGAGTCTATGACAGTCACATGGAAAACTCCTAACAGGAGGTATGGACAGGGTGTGTGGGTAGGGTGTGTGGGGCCCATCAATAACAGGCCCAGCACCACATCCCATCTATTGTCCTTTGCTCAGAGTTAGTCAGCACTTAATGTGTTGTGTTAAGTTTCTCATGCCCATATTCTATCAGGAGTTATATGTTGGATCAAACATTTCCTTAGTCGACCTTCATGCCAATAGACTGTGTTGAGGTGAGGAAACAGCACGGCACTGCCATTCAAAATAATGCTGATAGTTAATATTTGATGAGCTTTGACAAGGAAAGCCTATCAGACTCCAAACACAAGAGGCACTTTATAGTGTATTTGTCATTAGTAAAGTGTGTTTTTCGCTGGTATTATGTTAGTGCTTCGCAATTTTACATAAAAGCCTTCATAATGTTTCTGTTTTTGTGATTTCTTCTGCAGGTAGATTGCAGACATGACTGCATTGATAGATGGGATGAAACTTTGGATCCTGAGAGATTAGGGGTAATACCTCAGCCTTATCAGATGACACCAAGGAATTGTTTCACATCAATCACATTGTCTTAGCTGATTAGAGGAGCTCTGACAGAGGTACAGATTGAAATGGAAGAGAACTCTGAAACCAGTCTAAATACGTTTATTGTAGAATATTCTGAGGAGAATGTGGCCTCTACAAATGCCTATGTTACTTAGTTCTGCTGCTATCTAGAAATTCCTAAGATTTGAAAAACAATTGTCTTCAAAATTGCTGCTGCAAGAGAAAGTCACCTTATTATGAAACGCTCAGGAGTTACAACAGATGGGAACAGATATCAGCCCAATCCAAGTGTCTCACCACACAAACACAGGATAGAATGGTCTATTCTGAATTCTTACCTAATCTATGCCTTTCTTACAGGGGTTACAGTCGTAATTCAAATATATTCTGTCACACTAACAAAAGGTGATTGAACAAAATACCCGGTTTTCAGTCAGAATAGAGTGTACTTTGGATTTTAAAAAAGGGGACTTCGTCTTGAACAGAGGCCAGAGCCAGGCATGCGTTGTGGTATTTAGATTTAAGGATTTGTTCTGTGATTTAAAACTATTTAATAACTCCTGACATTGGAATTAGAAGGTTCTAAAATGTATGGTTCACATAAAGCTGCTCTCTACTGTAGGTCAATCTTCATATGTAAGTTGCTTTGAAGATGTCCGTTTACAATGCAAAAACATGAATGCAGCTTATGTCTGTGTGAACCCCTTTGAACTTCTATTCTATTCTATTCTATTAGCAATCCAGTCACACAATTCACTTTAAACTTTTTTCACATCTAGTTTCACTATAAAGTGTGTTTGAAATAGATTTTTTTTTTGCCCCACAGCGGCAATCCAAGCGGCAGGCCCGACGAATGGCCCAGAAGACTCATCAGGCAGTTTTTTTGGGGGGGCTATGGGGCCTGTTGGAGGGGTGGGAAGGTGAGCCCCTGCCGCTACACTTGTGGGGGTTCGAGGAAGAGCCCCTGCAGCCATGGTAGCAGGAGTACACAGAGGCATCTGACGAGGACGACGAGGTGCTCCTGTCCCCCAACTTGTGGGGGCTCTTTGACGAGCCCCTGCAGAACAGGAAACAGGGGAAGGAGGTGGAAGAAGGCATACTTCGGCCTCCAACCTGAGAGGATCAGCAGCCACCAGAGGGCTTCTTTGCTTGGCCTCTGGAGGAGCAAGCCAAGTGGTGGAGGGCTTGGCTGGCACTGAGGCCTCCAAACCAGGGAGCCACCACGGGAGTGGAGGAGGACGAAGGGGCCTTCGAGCGTAAGCAGATGTTGGCCCTGGTCATCTGAGGCCCTGGTTTCTGGACCTGTTGGCGGCCAAGGAGGAAACATCAGGCTTCCCATCCCTGCCTGCTGGTTCCTGTGCCGGTCCACCGCACCAGGGCTCCAGTGCCGGGCCCCCGCACCAGGGCTCCAGTGCCGGGCCCCCGCACCAGGGCTCCAGTGCCGGTCCCCCGCACCAGGGCTCCCCTGTCCGGTACCCACTGCCCTGAGCCTCCAGAGCCGGTCCCCTGCCCTGAGCCTCCATTGGAGGGGTGGGACGACGAGCCCGTACCGCCACCGCCTCCGGAGTGGCGGGCTGATGAGCTCCTTCAGTCGCCACCGTCTCCCTCTGCTCCGGCGCCCTGTCCTGCTTTGGGGGGCGGAGCCACCCCCTACTGTCCCGGCACCGCCTGCTGTTCTGGTGCCGAAGCCTCCACCTGTTCAGGCGCCGCGTCGTGCTCCGGGGGCGGAGCCTCCACCTGTCCCGGCACCACGTCCTGCCCGCCTTGGATGTTCCCATCTTGCGGTCAGGAGCCCGCGACTTGTGGGGGGTACTGACAGGCATCTCTGCAGTACTGTTTTCTGTTCTCTCCAATTAGAGACAGCTGCGTCTTGTTGTCTCTAATTGGGGACCCTATTTAAGTTGTTCTGTTTGTATGCCAGTAGATCTTGCTCTGGGTGTCATGCCAGTAGAGGGCATGACACCTAGTAACTCAAAACTAAGCTTTACGCTAATTGAACCGTGGGCCTCATCACGCACCTTTGTTTGGTTCTAGCTCCTTTATGTTACCTCCCCCATGGCCTGGAGCATTGCTGCTTTTGGCTTAGGGGGATGGATGGCCTGGCAGCCTAGCCCATAGATGCCTTTTCTGCGGTCCCCTCAATTTTTTTGTAGCGGTTTGCCTCAGGCTCCTCATGTCAGTGTTCTGGGTCTCTGGCTTAGCAGAGTGATTGTATTGTCATGTTGCACCAAAGTGATTGACCAACGGAAAACCTCTGGTTATGTATGCAGTGCCCTAGGTATTCCAACTTTCCCCGTCTCCACATTTTATTATAGTGAGGCCAATAGATTGTATTAATTGTAAATTAAGTGTATAACAAAAAATCTGAAGAAAGGCACTGTATAACCTTTGTTCCCGGAGGGAGGGAATGAGGTGAAACACCCTTTTTTCCCCAAGCCATTTTAGTCAATGTGAAAAGCGGACCTGAAATCAGTTCGTGTAGGTGTATTTATAGCACGCGAAGAGGCCATTTATACACTGTAAAAAATAAATGTTATTTTATGGTAATTTACTTTTAATTTTCCATGTAATTCTCTGTATTTCAAAATGACAGTAAAATTTTGTTTTAAATTACACATTAAAACCTTCATTTAACGTTTGTCCTGGGAAATAACTGGAAAATTCTGTTATCAGGAAACACAAGAATTATTTGTTTTTCCACAGACTTTGATTCAGAGTTTACAAAAAAACCTGTATAAATAGAGTATTTCTGTTTTATTATTGATATCCCAGCATGTTTGTGGCAGTTCATTTTGTTAATGTTTATGTTTGTTGTAATTGATAAGAAGGTGACAGAGCTTTGTTTTTTTTTTGCCATCTTGTTCTTTATGTACAGTGTTACCCTTTGGAATGTTTTTTGGGGATTATGGTTGTGTTTGTGTGCCAACCATAGAAATGAAGACGATTCTATTTGGTGTGCTTTACTGTTTTATATGATCTGCTTAGGTCATTTCTGACAATGCTTTGGTCATTTCTGATGAAGCAGAGCTCTGACTCTTGCATATTTCCGCCAACATTGTGTCTGGTAGACATTGGTAAGGCGTGAGTCATCAAAATACAAATAGGTGATGTATAGATGCAACAAACTTGAAGAACAAACATTTTTAAAAGCTATTGATGACTGCAACAAAAGGGGGAATTTTGGGGGAGAAAATGGGTTCTTGCTGTGAAATTACAGGAATATAATTTATTTGAAGTAAAGTTCCGTATTTCTACAGATTAGTAATGTAATTTTACGCTATGTAGCTTTACAACATAAATCTGTTTTTATCTGTCTTTTTCCCGTACACCAGCTGCCAGAAAATTACACTTTTTAAAAAAAATGTTTTACAGTGCAGCACAGAATGTATGTATAGCACGGGAGTTGGGCCACCCAACTTCGCTCCTGTGGGGCCTTAACAGACTGATGGTATTTGTCAGTAGGTGCATGTTTCCCCTCGTTACACTATTTCGTCCCTCAGGGAAAAAAGGTTATATTCATAAGCAAAAGTTTTTGATTGTTAAGATGGTGCATATGTTTGATGTTTTAGAAAAATGTGTGGAATTTCCTTTTAAACATGCTGTTTATTTATAAGTACCCGCAGTATGATCTGTCTTATTAGGATGTCCTCAAGCAGACTGAAAGAAGTTAGGCCTATTTCATTAGGACCCAGTGTTTTTTAGTCAAACCATTTTCATACACAGTAAAAAATCATAAGCAATGATCTCATAGTGGATGACAAGATAAAGAATCAGGAATTCCTGGATCATGCCTTTCCTAGTCATTTTGGGGAACAACATGTCCATGCAACGATCTTTAGATACAGCTTCAGACATTGAAACACTATACCATGTAATAAACATTTGATTTACTCGTCTAAGCATTGTCAACTCAATATTTGTTTTATTGATGTGGTTGATGGTGCGCCCCTGCAATGTGTCGCATTCATTATAAGCTTTACCAGCTAATAGGCCTTCTGAACATACTTCGGATCCATAGAAAATACCTGTTTACTAATTACTTGACATCGACATACATTTTCTAGACTCAATTTAGATTTTTGTGGATAAATTCAGAAGATCAGAACAGAGAAGGCAATTAGCTTGCCTCGCTGCCCTGTTCATAGTTCCCACTGCTCTTTGCGCTGCCTTCAGCTCGATCTGCTCTCTCCATAACGAGATGAAGCATCCTCCGCTTCATGCCCTCGGAGGTCTTGTTCCCTATCTAACGAGAAGATTGACTCACGAATAATTTGCATAGGATAATAAATTTGCTTAACCTGAGACGTCTTGACATGGACGAACTGGCTTAAAGAACTGTCAGTTTCTTTGGTTTATTTGACCGCGGTAAATTTGTGTTTGACTGAAAGACTGTCGGCGTCGGGAAGCGCATTTAATGGAACTTTACGCAGGCGGGAGTCGTGCGGATTGAATTCAGATCCACGTGCACCGGTACTTTGGTTTAGATCTAAAACAGCCTTGTTTGTGATGCCCGTTCAGTTCGTTTTCTGTCCACAATGACCTGAGTTATCTCTTGTAGAAACTGCTAAAAATGATTGACATCTTTGCGTATTTGAGTCAGAAGTGCTTGACATTATGGTAAAGACATACTAGTTTTTGAGATTAAAGTTAGCCTTTATCGATTCAATTAAATGGCATCTTGTAAATCCCAATTTACCTCAATATGATGAAGGTTATTGCATATGACGAGGTATCCTCTTTAAGTGCAAACTCTGCATAATAGCTGTCAAAAAGGGCATCATTGTGTTTGGTAAAAAAATATGTGTATCGTTGATGGATGGGTGCACCCTCACCCGCTTTAAGACAGTTACAGCTGTCACCGATGACGTCAGACCGAACATGAAGGATTGTCCGCTCAAAAAGGTGAAGGATTTTATTGATGGGCCTTCACTTCACGCGAGGACATAAAATGGCAACTATGACTTTTAGATGAAACAATTTGTCACAACGTTGGGACAAGGTGACATCAATATTGTTTTAGAAGGATACCACATTACCAAGTCAAAAGAAAATGGCAGGAAATCCCCTTAACATCATTGCTGATTATTTTTATTCCTCTAATGTCCTCTCAACGTTTACATGTACCCCAATGTTGCACAAATCTGACGTAAGCCATGGCCATAACATTTTTAGGGGCGCCCTTAATAATAGGAACTGTAGCCTGACTAGACTACGGCAGCCTTTTACCTCAAATAAGCTTGCCGCTTTAGAAAAACACTCAGGTCCCCCGAGCACATATCCGCTGTCTCCCTATCTCTCAAAAATGTCATTGTTAGTCTGGATCAATAAGACCTCTACAACCCTGGGGCCGCAGCGGTGGCAGTGTATTGTCTAGTCTTTTTTATGCTTGTGTTGTGGAGCGCCAGGCGGACCTGACAGAATTCCACCCTATCATGCAAGAGAAGGCGGCGGTCATGCCCCGGGGTCCAGGTCGCATCTGTCCGGGATCTGCGTGGGATGGTCCCGCGGGTGGCAGACTGACTCGTTCGGCCTAATCATTGGAGAACTTTAACTTTTCAGTGGTGAAAGCTAAAAATAAAGATATTAAAAGTTATTTCGTAAACTTGAGGCAACAAACCGCAGGTCCGGAGTGCTTTTTCATAAAGAGGAGCAAATTGCGAGCCATGTTGACCGAATACATATTTAATGTTTACTTCATCAGTCAAAATGTGTTTAATTCTACCATGTAGGTCTACACGCCTAATTTCTAATCCATTTATTTTGCCTATTTAAATAAACGCAACATCAGGTGCAATAGTCTGATATATTTGTGGCCGTTTCTGTTTTTTTCAAGTCGGTTGGCGCTGCAACCACAAGAGGGCGAAATTGTTTCATTAACGAATCTTTGCCGTTAGTCAAGACACTCATAGTGACGGATTGAGGACAGCTTGGAGGCAACATGTTTTATCATTGACCATTTTAAAGTAGTACACTGGGTGGGATGTGGAGTCATAGGGATGGGTTAGCCAATGAATTATAGATTACTCGTAAAGAACAGAATGGCTATTTAATGCAAACTTTGTGTGTCAAAACCGTAGAGTTGGAGGACACTGACCCTTTTGGTAGGTCAAAATAAGAGAATAAATGTACATTTGTTGGTTCAATACCTTATACAAAAAATGTTGTTAATCGTAACAAATCAGTCAGGGGCAAACTCGTGGGAACGAGTTTCCAAAATGTGAAAATCTGTTAGAAATTATATAGAATATTAGGTAATAGTGCTGCATAGGCTCCCAGACGCGATGCCACAATGACACTTATGCCTAGTCTTTCGAAGTCTATGACCTCACTAACTCAAGTCTGATTGTTTAAAAAGTAATTCTGCGAACACCAGAGGGCAGTCTGGTGCTTAAAAAAGTGGTCTGGAGTCTGGAGTCCTTGGCACTGAAGCTGTTCAGTGGACGATGCGTGGTTCTTTTTCGAATCTATGGATAGACATAATTGTTTCCCCTCTGGACATAAATGTTATATTTTCTATCAAGACAAGTAATGTAATCCATGTCCATTGATTTTGTTTAAAATAAAGTGACTCCGTGACAGCTAGGTTAATGGGATGTGGTTGAAGGGGCCCTGTTGCATTGACATAACGTTCTTCGTCCGCGTTTTCATGCAGTAGTGTGCAGTAGGCCTATAGTGTGTAGTTTACAGGTAATATTCATTCGGTAATATATTCTATGTCCCCTGGTCCCCCAAATCGTCTCGACTGTTCTCGGTAAGCTATCAAATATGTAGGCTACAATAGTAGGACATCCCCATACTCTTGACATCCGTTCCTAGTAATAATTGAGGGATGTGTGTGAGAGAACATAATGATAGTGAAAGCGACATATTCTGTTTAATCTAACTATACCTCTTTCATGCACACATTCACACGCGTAATTACGCTTGCTCTCCATGTTCACACTCCACGGGGCGCGTGTCAGGAAGACATCCTAGTGCGCACGTTGTTCGTTTACTTATTAAACGCCTGCTGTGGCTGGTTCCCCGCGTGCCCACGCGACGAATTGTGATCTAGCTTTGTGGAGCCTTGTTAGTTTTTCTTATTTTTCCAAGCGTTGGTTGATAGTAGCACAGTTCTAGCCCTGCTGTCTCCTAAACCCATCTCTTGGTGAAGATGATTTGGCAAGAGAATATGATACAGAAATAGACCAACTGTTGTAAGCACGTCTTCGAATCCATCTCTTGTACTTGAGCCTACTCTAGGCCTATCAGGAAGTTAATTACGTTCAATTATAGATGGGAAGCATTTTAAGCCATTTTAGGATTATGTCCGACCCTGGCCTGGTATGCATGTCTGATATCCATCCCAAGCTGTTCGCTTTCAAATAGTCAGAGTGGATCGTAAAATAAGAGCAGATTCGTTAGATATGATTGAACATGTCTACTCTTAATAAGAAAATTAACAAGAAAATTAACCTTTGATTGATGTTACCTACATGATCTGGTCAACCATTGACAAAAAAATCGATGTGTTCTCACATTGAAAGTGTTGTTGCTGTGCAACGGGTCGCGTTCAAGCATGGTGTAATGGGCCAGGTCACAAATCAGTAGACAAAAACCATCTATCATCTAAAGCGGCTCAACTTGTCAATTCGGCAAGTTGGAGCTCATTAACACTCGTTTGAAGAATGATACGTCTGTCTAATAATATGTGACCTGTAGTTGGGTTTTAAAACGTCTTCTGTTTGCCCTAATCATACTGCAAGTTTTACGACCCGGTTTTTAAAACGTGGAGATAAACTGTCTGAGAAAGAGAATAAGAAGAGGAGAGAGGGGTGTGTGTGTGTGTGTGTGTGTGTGTGTGTATGTGGGGGGGGGGTCGTGCTCTCACTGGAGGAGAAAGGAAAAAACGTACGTTCTAGTGATACAAACTCAACTAGGCTATCACAACCAAGGACCGCGCTGCACAGAAGACGGATCAACGGGATATGTTTCGCGGATTCGGGTACGTACAAAGTTCTCCCCCCACATTCATTTATGAGAGTAGAGATTTGAAGTCTAGCACAGGTGTCGGATTTGATGCTCATGAAATAGACAGATAAAGCAGTGCGTATAGGCTTCTCTACCTTGTAATCATTTCTGTTCAGTAATGCAATTTCATTGAATGTTTTGATTGTAAGCGATTGATATTCGGGTGGCTGAAACCGAGGTGAAAAATACTGCATGCTGCACAATGGATCTTCCAGAGAATGATATATAGCTTGTATATTAGCCTGTACCTTGACACGGGGTTTTATGTTCAGTTATAATTTCACATCATTCCATGTCATCAGACTGGGTATCAAGGATTTGGTCAATAGTACAATTCCATTGATTGGTTAAGGAACTGAATGGGACAGTTTCTCGACCGTGAAAATGCCAACACACAGCTCCAGTATCCTAAATATCTTATCAGCAGAACCGGTGCCAAGACGTTCCTCAGTAGCTTAATCTTCCGAGTTCTTGAGTGCACTGTCCTTGGTTCTGAAAATTATGCTTCTCGGCAGCTCGGTTTTCTTAATAGACAGCGAGCGATGTGGCATAGATGGAGAGGAAAAACAGGCTATGTAAACTCTCTGGAATTTGAAGAGTAATATATGTTAACTGTATGCTTGAAGAGCTTCTGAAACAATCTATTTATTGAGAAAATATTGACTTCAGTTCTGTTCTCAGTCACTATGTAAAGATATCTCATGGTACCTCTTGTGGGATTATTAACAATAAAACATAGGTATAAACGATAATAATAATTTAATTCTTCTTTTCTCTTATGCAGTTCATAATCTTTACAAACGGGTAATGTATCAACCTTATTTCTAAAGACGATCATGTGAATACATACAGGCTATGAGTGAACATAAGTGTCAAGCAATGAATATGCTCTCTCATTGAGGGCCACCATTATTTTTCAAACCCACTGTCCAGACAGTCATAACTTTGAAATATTTCATTGACCTGTGTGTTGCTGCATGCCTTCACCGGCTTGCTTGATCTTTTATGACAGTGTGTTTTGATCTCTTTTCAGGTGTGTTTGGACATGCTCAGGACACTACGTTCCCAAACCATGGTCACTGGGTTGTACAAACGTGGATGTACAGAGAGACAATAAACGTTCCTGCTCAACTGCCAGTATCGGATAGTATGCCCGCACAGCTGGCACCGCACACGGAATGTGGAATATGGCACACATAAAGATGGGTTTCCTTGTGATTTTGTGTCTCCTGGCGCTTTTCTTCGATGTCCTTGTGCTATCCTATAAAAGCAATATCTATGAGCGGTCGGTGGTCCCAAGAGCGGCGCCCCGCTCCGTGGCCCGGATGGATGGAGACGTGATAATCGGGGCCCTGTTCTCCGTCCACCATCAACCTTCTGCCGAAAAAGTAGCCGACCGGAAGTGCGGCGAGGTCCGGGAGCAGTACGGCATCCAGCGGGTGGAGGCCATGTTCCACACCCTGGACCGGATCAACGCCGACCCCTTCTTGCTCCCCAATATCAGCCTGGGCTGTGAAATCCGGGACTCCTGCTGGCACTCCTCCGTGGCCCTGGAGCAGAGCATTGAGTTCATCCGGGATTCTCTCATCTCAATCCGGGACGACAAGGACGGCTCTAAGTGGTGCATCGATGGAGCGCCGTCCAACCAGCCCCCGCCCTCAAAGAAACCTATCGCCGGGGTGATCGGACCAGGCTCCAGCTCGGTTGCCATCCAGGTGCAGAACCTTCTGCAGCTCTTCAACATCCCCCAAATTGCCTATTCCGCGACTAGCATCGATCTGAGTGACAAGACGCTCTTTAAGTACTTCCTGCGGGTCGTGCCATCTGATACTCTTCAGGCCCGGGCCATGCTGGACATAGTGAAACGCTATAACTGGACCTATGTGTCTGCGGTGCACACAGAAGGTGAGTCGCTAAGCCAGCTAGACACCTGGGTTGAACTTTTAAAAGGTATCTAAGGAGTATGATAAAATTAGACATAAAATAACAGAACTGGTATGGATTAGGAGAGGTTTTGCTTGTGCAGTTGAGTAAATTTTGTCTCACCTGCGTTCAGGTTTGAGATTGAGAAATCCTGGATTATGATTTAGGTCAGTTTAAAAAAGGAAAGGATTTGGAGGGCAGTTTGCAAACAGTTAAATGCAAGCTAATCTGTGATGTCCTCCACACGCCCGCACTCCTGTGAGCTTTGCGTTAGAGGGGAACTTGCCGTGACATGGAATTCCCTCTCTCCAGAGAAGTACCAGTGTACACATCCTGTGAAGTAACTATCTACACACACCCTAGGCTAGGTATGGAGCTGTGACCTATATTGGATGTAGTCACAACAAAATCTGTTTCTCTGCCTAGTACTAGATGAGATCCAACTTTACTGTCATTGAACATTACAGTACAACGAAAGTACAGCATCACGTCCAATCTCTCAAGTCACATTTCAGTATAACTGTTGTCAATGTTATCAGACTGGAAATGCTTTTTAGTGGTTATTTGTATGTGTAATACAAGGACATTGGATACCAGATTATTAATCGACACTGCTCTCTGGCCCCTCCCTCTCTTCATCTTCCAGGAGTTTAATTTGATGCTTATACTATTCCAAAGACAATAACAGACGGGCACCACTGTCTTTACTATTTGCATTTCTTAATTAATCAATCAGCGTATTTATATTTAACCAGTACACTAGTGGATTGTTTCTCCACTTGCTGTGCTGCTTTTATGCAAAATAGTCAACTAACAGGCTAGGATTGTAGGTGGTGGAACCACAGAAATACAGAATCCATCCTGGTCCATTCATCCTCCAAAAAAGTATGTCCTAAGAATTCTATGGGTGTAACTAATACTTTAAAAAAATTCCCTTTGTAATGGATATTGAAGGAAATTAATTCCTAGGAGTGTTATTTCAGAAAGTGTGTGGAAGATGTTTCGGGTGGAGGGATGTCTAGAGTAAATACAGCTTGCAAAGAGGTTCTGGCAATGCTACACAGCACTGGAAATATCAGCACATCATTACAACAGCCCACATAGCTACACATGTCTGAAGGCATTAGAGGAAGAACTTGTGAGTGCACAGTCTGTGCAGCTGAAATTAATTATTTAATTGAATTTACCAGTATACAACGCAGACACACTTAACAAAGCTTAATCACATACAATTATTTCCCCAGTTTAACCGCTACTTTAAGTGGGAGATAGTAGAATTTGATTTGCAGATAAACAGTATCACTTCAAGGAAAATTCTGTCATTGGACATTACCTGATTCTATACACTGTACACCACAGTGAAACGTAAACAAAAGTGTGAGCGGGTCACAATGGACAAGCGGAGTGCATCTTTGTTCTCTTGTAGCCACTGTGGAATTCTATGATTTGTTTGACTATGTGGTAGACAGGCCCCAAAGGGAGGGTCGAACTCTGGATCACCTTGTAAAGGCGGAGCCTGGAAAACCGTAGGGGAGTCACTCAAATTTAGAGGTCACATTCAGGTTGAGGGGCCAGGAAAGAGTGGAAATAAAGTGCCACAGGCATAACTAGAAGGTGCCAGGGTTACAACCTTAACCCGACCTGAGTGTTGTTAGCATAACAATGATTTTGTATGCGTAGGTAACCGCGGAGGCTAACGAAAGTATTCACAGCATCACCATTGGCCACAGTTTTGGTCTGTTACAAAGAAAGGATGTAAATGGAACAGCATCAGATTCACTGGATCTAACACCACAACCTCAGCTTTAAGCTAGAGGCCCACTTGCAAATGTTTAGAAGATAGATAGAAGAAGATAGGGTATGCTTTAAAGCATTATTGGTCGCATACGTTTTAGAGCTGACATTACAGCGGGTTAATCGAAATGATTAAATTTTAGCTTGTGAAAAAATTAATGTCTTGCAATACAGTAATATTTGTGAATTTGCAAATTATTATTGAACACTTTCTGGTTATCATTTTGATTGAGTGAATAAATAACAGGCCAAAGATCGCTACACTCTTGCAATAATCAATGTAAATCACAGTTGGTGCATTTTTAGGAATGGCTGGATTATGTACAGGTGTAATGGTTGTGAGACGAAAAATCAATATCATTAATATAATGATATAATTCTTAATATAATATATATTAATATAATTCTATAATTAATTAACTGTCATGTAAATTCACATATTCAGATTTAACTATGTCTTCAGATAGCTTCAAACAACAGTCCCTACTACAGCCAACATTTCACCATGCAGCCATCTCTCCCTACCACCTAAGACAAGTGAAAATCCAGCGTGTTGCCCATAGCAACAGCTAAGAATCTGCAACTGCATGAATTACCTGGCTAGATTATCATCAGTCTTGTCGAATTTATGAAGCAAGTTTCACTGAATGGCAACAGGTCCGCCAGCTTCCGTTCAACCCTCTCACCGACATAATTTGAAATGAACTAATTTTATTGGATATCATGATACCCATTTGCCATCAGAAAAATAAAAATGAGTCAATTCAAAATATCATACGAGGCCATATTGGAAAACTAACAATTGTGCCCAGTCTATAATAGTGTGCTAGGGTAATGCATTAGTCTGAGGCCATTTCAACCCTTTTTCTCATGTCAAGTACATCAGACTGTCAAAAGAGCACAAGGTGCTCATAAAGATGCCTCCAATTCTTTGAATAACACTGTTGTGTGTGTGTCAGGGCCATGATTGTGTAAACAACTGTCTGCATTCTGGATGGCAGTATCCATGTAAAGGGGCCCACATGCACAAAAGTGTGAAGCTCATAGGAGGAGGGCTGTTCCTAACACGGGAAAAGGTGGACATGATTCACGAGGCCCATGGCTTGACAGGGCCCACTGATTGTAATAATGTCAATTTCGTCTATAAGTGAGGGGGCCCAGGCATACAGTTAGGTCCAGAAATATTTGGACACTGACACAATTTTCATTATTTTGACTCTGTACGCCGCCACAATGGATTTGAAATGAAACAACCGAGATGTTATTCAAGTGCAGACTTTCAGCTTTAATTCAAGGGGTTGAACAAAAATTTCATATAAATCGTTTAGGAATTGCAACCATTTTCATACACAGTCCCCTTATTTCAGGGGCTCAAATGTAATTGGACAAATTAACACAATCATATATAAAATTTTCATTTTTAATACTTTGTCGAGAATCCTTTGCAGGCAATGACTGCTTGAAGTATGGAACGCATGGACATCAAATGTTGGGTTTCCTCTGTGATGATTTGCCAGGCCTTTACTGCAGCTGTTTTCAGTTATTGTTTGTTCGTGGTTCTTTCTGCCTTAAGGTTTGTCTTCAGCAAGTGAAATGCATGCTCGATCGGGTTGAGATCAGGTGATTGACTTGGGCATTGCAGAATATTCCACTTCTTTGCCTTAAAAACTCCTGGGTTGCTTTCGCATTATGTTTGGGTCATTGTCCATCTCTACTGTGAAGCGCCATCCAAACAACTTCACTGAATTTGTCTGAATCTGAGCAGACAATATATACCTATACACTTCAGAATTCATCCGGCTGCTTCTGTCTTCTGTCACTTCATCAATAAACACTAGTTACCCAGTGCCACTGGAAGCCATGCATGGCCATGCCATCACACTGCCTCCACCATGTTTTACAGATGATGTGGTATGGTTTGGATCATGAGCCTTTCCAAGCCTGCACCATACTTTTTTCTTCCCATCATTCTGGTACAGGTTGATCTTAGTTTCATCTGTCCAAAGAATGCTGTTCCAGAACTGGGCTGGCTTTTTCAGATGTTTTTTGCCAAAGTCTAATCTGGCCTTTCAATTCTTGAGGCTTATAAATAGTTTGCACCTTGTGTTGAACCCTCTGTATTTGCTCTCATGAAGTCTTCTCTTTGTGGTAGACTTGGATAATGATATGCCTACCTCCTGGAGAGTGTTCTTCACTTGGCTAGATTTTGTGAAGGGGTTTTTCTTTACCATAGACAGGATCCGACGATTATCCACCACTGATGTCTTCCATGAATGTCCAGGCCTTTTTGTGTTGCAGAGCTCACCAGTGCGTTCTTTGTTTATCAGAATGTACCAAACAGTTGATTTGGCCACTCCTAATGTTCCTGCTATCTCTCTGATGGATTTTTTTTTGCAGCCTAAGGATGGCCAGTTTCACTTGCATTGAGAGCTCATTTGACCACATGTTGTGGGTTCACAGCAACAAATTCCAAATGCGAGTGCCACTGCTGGAATCAACTTGAGACCTTTTACCTACTTAATTGATGAAGAAATAACAGAGTAATAGCCCACACCTGTCCATGAAACAGCCTTTGAGTCAATTGTCCAATTACTTTTGGTCCCCTGAAAAAGAGGGGGCTACAAATTAAAGAGTTGTAATTCCTAAACCCTTCCTCCCATTTGGATGTGAATACCCTCAAATTGAAGCTGAGAGACTGCACTTTAAGCCCATATTCATTATTTAACTGTAACTTGACTATATTTTGGTAAACAGCCAAAATAACAAAACTTTTGTCAGTGTCCAATTATTTCTGGCCTAACTGTATATTGTTTAAGGGGGTCCAGGATTCCTGGCAAGGGCAGAGTACATCAAATGGCAAGTAAAATCTGTTTAAATCATTGGGAACTGAAGGCATACAGTTTGCATACCCTTGGAGAATTGGTAATATATGTACCATTTGTAAAGAAAACATGAGTGAGCAGGCAATACACGTATTTATTTCTTATGGAATTCACATTCAACTGTAGGTCATAACAGAATGGCACAATCATAAAACAAAACATGGCAACAAAGAAAAAAATTAACTGACCCCTGATCAAAAGTCTGCATACCCTTAGTTCTTAATATTGTGTATTGTATTAAGAACACCCCCAAAACATCAGTGAGCCACCACCATGCTTCACAGTGTGGATGGTATTCTGTTCACTTTAGGCCTTGTTGACCCCTCACCAAACATGGCACTTATGGTTGTGACCACAAAGCTCGATTTTGGTCTCGTCACTCCAAATTACAGTGTGCCAGAAGCTGTGAGGCGTGTCAAGTTGTTGTTGGGCATATTGTAACCGGGCTTTTTTGTGGCATTGGCGCAATAAAGGCTTATTTCTGGCAACTTGACCATGCAGCTCATTTTTGTTCAAGTATCGTCGTATTGTGCTCCTTGAAACAATCACTCTGTCTTTTTCCAGAGCAGCCTGTATATTTCTCCTGAGGTTACCTGTGGGTTTTTCTTTGTATCCCAAACAATTCTTCTGGGAGTTTTGGCTGAAATCTTTCTTGGTCTACCTGACCTTGGCTTGGTATCAAGAGATCCCCAAATTTTCCACTTCTTAATAATTGATTGAACAGTACTGACTGGCATTTGCAAGGCTTTGGATATCTTTTTATATTCTTTTTCTATATTTTTGAAGTTCCATTACCTTGTTACGCAGGTCTTTTGACAGTTCTTTTTTGCTCCCCATGGCTCAGTATCTAGCCTGCTCAGTGCATCCACGTGAGAGCAAACTAACTCATTGACTATTTATACACAGACACTAATTGCAATTTAAAAAGCCACAGGTGTGGGAAATTCACCTTTAGAACTGTCAAAAGATGTTTTTTAGAAATTTAGCAAAACACAAAAATGTACTGTCTGGCTTATATGCAGTTTTGAATACATCAGTCACCTTTGTCAGTTTAAAAAAACAGATTTGCTACCAATAGGCCATATATCTTTAATATATTTTTCTATACGTTCTCCTTTATTTGGTGTAACAGGTAAAAATATGTTATAGGGTTTTTACATATATCAAGTTTATATATAAATGGTTGTGTGATTGATCATAAATTATTGTGTTATCGGTGAAGGAATTACAGAATTGTCAGTAATACCATGACTTAATGATCGTCATTCTGCCCAATGATTTTAATGGGTAAAAAAGGTTTGAAATGGTGCACTAGTTCATGTATGTGCAGTTTTGTGCCTCGCTTTCAAACTTCAACTTTTATGGCTTATGATAGCAATTGTAATTACCGGTTATACACAGATAAACACCATATTACACATTCAGCCCAGAATGCGAAGTTTATAAAAAAATATTTTGTTAATTGCAGAAGTCCCAGTCTGCACTGAATTGGCAAAAAGGGGAAGCATAGGTGGTTAGAAACCTCAGTTAGTTCTCAAGCTACTGTCCTTCCCTTCCACTGGCATTCTGTTATGTTCAGCTCATCACTGTTTTCTGTCTCTGTTGCCTAGAGGTCAAAGCAAGCCTGTGACAACAGGACAACCCCTCCCTCTCAGTCTGTCTTTGCGTCTTTCTGTCTTGGGTTATTGTCACCTCTTTCTGCTCACACTGACATAATACCCACCTACTCTCTTTCCATTTCATGTAACCAGCATCCTTACATCCTGAGCAATGGCAAAATCTAGACGTCCATGGATGTTGAAAAGTTTCAGAAGTGTGGGCAGACCAGGACAATAGAATACAGTATGATAGAGCATAGTGTAGAGTATAATACAGTACAACAGAGTGAATTACAATAATGGACACTATAATATAGCACACAGCAGTATGATGCAATACAATACAATAGATTACAATACACCACAGGTCAGTATGCTTGAATACAATGCAATATTGTACAGAACAATGCTATATAGTACAAAACAATACACTATAGTACAATAAAATGCAATATAGTAAAATACAGTACACTAGAGTAAACTATAATATAATGCAGTTTAGTACTCTAGATTACAGTACACCACATTGCCCAGATACATACAGCTCCGGAAAAAATTAAGAGACCACCGCACCTTTTTCTTTCCTTTCCAAACAAGTTGAAAAGGAAAGTTTTGAGTGAGGAACAGAAGCGTTCAATTTGCAGTGGTCTCTTAATTTTAACCCTTCTGTTCCTCACTCAAAACCTTCCTTTTTGACTTTTTTGGAAAGGAAAGAAAAAGCTGCAGTCGTCTCTTAATTTTTTCCGGAGCTGTATTTAGTTGAAATCAGCTATTGGAATATACAGAACAAATTGCATCCTCTGTGCATGACTCGGATGGTATTTGACAACTTATCTTCTATATCTTCTATACATGTCTTTTGGCCAGAGTCTGAATGGCTATGGTAAAAAGCAGTACACTACATAGGGGATATATGTTTATACATTCTGTATGTAAGAAGAGGCAGCTGGATCATTCCACATCTAGTACACTACATAGGGGATATTGGTTTACACAGTCTGTATGTAAGAAGAGGCAGCTGGATCATTCCACATCTAGTACACTACATAGGGGATATAGATTTACACAGTCTGTATGTAGAAAGAGGCCACTGGATCATTCCACATCTAGTACACTACATAGGGGATATAGATTTACACAGTCTGTATTTAGAAAGAGGCCACTGGATCATTCCACATTTAGTACACTACATAGGGGATATAGGTTTACACAGTCTGTATGTAGAAAGAGGCCGCTGGATCATTCCACGTCTTATCAGTAAGCCATGACACATTTCAGATCGTTCTAAAATTGTTTCTATTGTTAGAAATATATACGATTACCATTCTTGCAATATTATTTTGATGATTTTATTAATAACATTTAGATTTAATTTAGTATGCTTTAATTTTCAACCTTTATTGCATGGCGATGAGCTATTATGAGTTATAGGTTCCAGACAATATTCAATCAATAGAGTGAACTACATCCCATATAGACCAAAGATTTTCCTACCATTAAGATGTGAAATCCAGACTTCCGGTTAGAACATGGCGTGAGCGGACGTGTTTGAGTGTGGCTCCCGTTTTTATGTTCTAGATACACGTTCTACCTTCACTGTACGCCTATGCTTATCAGTAATATAACCTTTTTGTACAATTTTGGTCATAGCTAGACACCGAGATGTCAACTAAAACAACTCGTCGACATACTAAAGCAGGTGAAAAAGACGGTGAAGCTTCGGCCAGAAGTGAAAACATGGTGCCAGTGCCTGACGCACTGCCAGAGGACCTGGAGAAACTTCGAACTGTTCTCCTCACTGATATGACACAGGCAGTACATTCTACGCTTAAAAATGAGCTTGGAACCGCTTTGACTCCGGTAAACGCCAGCCTGGAACAAGTAAAGTCTTACCACGAATCACACGACGAGCGCATTCGTTAGGTTGAAGATAACCTAAGTGAATACAGTGACGTCTGGTGAGTGCTGAGACTGCCATAGCAGCATTACAGGGCGAGAACACATCGCTGAAAAAGAAGTTAGATGACCTGGAGAATCGGTTGCGGAGATCCAACCTAAGAGTGGTCGGCATCCCTGAAAATTTGGAATGTTCAGACCCTGTTAAATTCATGACCAAGTTTTTTCATGAGGTGCTGGGGGCAGATTTCTTCTCGGAACCTCTCCTGCTTTCCCGTGCACACCGAATTGGAGCTGAACCAACCAATGAAAACCAACAGAATGGTTTTGTGGATCCTTGGGGAATTGTGAACCCACTCAGTAAGCAATTCTCTTTTTTTCCCATGCCCATCGTTCCTTTTCCGGACTAGACTATTTCTTTATAGATAGCTCCTTTATTTCAATGATTAAACGGATTGAATATACCACTATTGTTATATCCGATCACTCACCTGTGTTACTGGATCTGGGCTTTCCTTTAAACATTAGAGAACGACCCCCATGGAGGTTTGACCCACTTCCGCTTTCAAGTGAGGATTTTTGTAGTTTTATCTCAACTAACATAAACACATTCCTGGCGATCAATGAAACTGATTCTATTTCATATTCTGTGCTGTGGGAAACCTTAAAGGCATACTTACGAGGTCAGATGATATCCTATAGTTCGCATACCAGTAAGGAATGTAAGAAGGAAATGCAAGCTCTAGCGCAGTCCATTTTAGAACTGGAAAGGACATATTCAGAGACGCCCTCTGCTAAATTATATAAGGAGCGGGCTGCTTTACAGGCAAAATTTAATTATCTCACTACCAAACTATCAGAAAAACACATTCTTAAGACACGTGGTCTCTACTATGAATATGGTGAATAGTCAAGCCGGTTAATGGCCCACCAATTAAAACGTCAAGCCGCATCTCGACTTATACCTCTGATAAAAGATACCCACCAAAACATCACAAATAAGCCAAAAGAAATTAATAATATTTTTAAAGATTTTAACTACTCTCTTTACACTTCTGAATTTCCCTCTGTTACAACAGATATGGAACATTTCTTAGACAGTTTGGAAATACCAACTCTCGATTCTGAGGCAACAAAAAATTTAGATCACACTCTCACACAAGATGAGTTTAAAAATGCCATCATGGCAATGCAGAGCAGTAAATCCCCAGGCCCTGATGGCTACCCAACAGAATTCTACAATAAACTTAAAGAGGAGCTCACACCAATCCTTATGAAAATGTTTCAGGAATCCCTGAAAAATTGTTCCTTACCCCCCACCCTTTCACAGGCGTCCATCTCCCTTCTTAAAAAAGACAAGGATCCAACCCAGTGTGGATCTTACCGCCCCATCTCACTTTTGAACGTAGATGTTAAAATTTTGGCTAAAGTATTAGCATACCGTCTAGAGCACCTCCTCCCTGAAATAATTTCAGATTTAATAAAACCAAACAGGTTTTATTAAAAACCGCCATTCTTTCTCTAATGTTCGACGGCTGGCTGCTATAGTTTACTCACCTTCACACCCCGCTCAGGTCCCGTACTCAGGTGGGATGTTCGCTGGGAGGGCGCCCTCGGGGCTCTCCACCAACGTAGCTCCACACATGATGGCCAGGCAGGCTTTCCGGCACCTCTTCGACCATCCCAGAACCTTCCGCTTGCTCCAGGTGATGGTAAGGTCATGCTGTTGGAGCCACAGCTGGCCCAGGATGACGGGATGTATGGAGGACGACAGCACCAGCAGTTCCAGTCTCTCCCGATGGCAGCCATTGATGGTGAGCGTGATCGGGTGAGTCACGTGGGTTATCGAGCCGGACCCCACAGGACGACCATCCAGTGCTTGTATGGGCATCGAGGACCTCAAACAGTGCAACGGCAACCGTAGCACAGTAACCAGTGACTGGTATGAAGCTCTCTGTGGCTCCGGAGTCAATCAGGGCTGTTGTGGGGTGAGAGAGACCCACCGGACAGAAAAATTGGGTAGCAGAATGGGCTGGCTATGTTGCTTAAATGCAAGGCACCAACTGTGCCCAATTGCTCAGTCTGGGTACTCACCACTTTCCTGCTCCGCGTCTGGGCTAAGGAGCATCCCTTCTGGAAATGCCCCTTCTCCCCGCAGAACAGGCACAGCCTTTGACGATTCCGACGTTCTCTGTCCTCTGCGGGGAGTCTGGTGATTCCCAGCTCCATAGGCTCAGTCTCCGGCTCCACCCGAGTGGGCATCGCTAGGCGATCCCATTCCCAGAGTTGCCCATCAATTGCAATCGTTCGGGTGATGAAGGCGCCCACCAACATGGAACCGCTTACGCCCGCCAGCTCCATCTGGACCTCCGCCCGCAATCCCTTGCAGAAGACTGTCCGAAGAGCCAGCTCGTTCCACCTGCTGGACGCCTCCACCGTCCAAAAAGCGGTGGCATACACCGAGGCCGTGCTGTTACCCTGCCTCAGACGCAGAAGTCGCTCACCCTCATCCCTGCCCTCTGCGGGATGGTTGAACACAGCACGAAACTGGGCTATGAACCTGGAAAACACCCTCAGTTCCCCGGAACCACTGTTCCACAACCCCGTAACCCATTTGAGGGCGTACCCAGTGAGAAGGGCAATTATCGCAGTCACCTTCTCAGACATTGGCTGGTCCCCAAAATACAACTCGCATTGGAGAAGGAAACCGTGACAACCCTCTGGATGGCTGTCGTGCTTCTCCGGCAAAGCTCTCCAGAGTTCCCTCTCCTGGGCGCGACTAGACTCCATGCAAGCAACCGGAGGAGGCACCATGGCACCAGTAAGATCAATAGGGCTCTCCTTCCTCGATCGTGTTGACAGGTGGGACATCATCTCGCTGAACGCTGTTACTAACCCGGCAATCTGTCCCTCCATGGCGTGGAATCTATCCTTGAACTCCAGCATTCACCCCAAAGGACTGGGGCTGCCCTGGCTCATCCCGGGACGAGTGTAGTAAAAGAAAAAAGGATCAAAATTGAGCGAAAAAATAAAAAGCAAAAAAAATATGCCTTGTTGCTGACGGATTATTCTGTGACGGTGCAAGTGCCAAGCGTGCGTAAAAATGAGGCAGTGGAAAAAGAAACAAAACTCAAGCAAAGACGGTTCAATACTTTCTGTGTTTTGATATCAGTTGTACGCACCTCACGTTCAGATACAAGAAACAATAATCTATGCTGTACTGTGACTAACAGAACCAATACATGCTGAACTAATGACTAAGTGAAAACGGGTGCGTCCTCGGGGTGTGCTGCTGCCACATCACACTCCGGCCGGTGGTTAGTACACCGGCAAGGTGGATCACCGGATAGAAAGAGGAGCTGCGGTCCCATGCAGAGCAGACGTTACACCCCTGTTTAGAGAATTACATAGCTGAATTGACAGATTTATTGCCCTTTTTATAACCTCATATAATAATTTCCTTACCGCTAGATGGCAAACAGGGAGGAGTTGCTTAAACATCAGCCAGTGATGTAGCAGTGTCTCCCAAAGGAGCAGGTGTAACAGAGATTAGCTTCTCCAACATTTTTCTCTTCCAGAAAAGGTTTCTCTTTACCCCGCTTGGCGAGCGGGGTTCCCAGGCAAGTCTCCACCTAGGTATAATTCCACTCACCGCCAAGCCTCCACTGAAAATCAATGACTAGCGCTTTCTGTCTGAAACCACCTATAACAGTAAACAAAGCCAGAGCTAAAATAGCTTGCAAACTAAATGTAAGTAAATAAATAGCTGCTCTTCAAGCCCCCCCCAACTCACCGCAGTCACTTCTACCTGCGGGCCAGCTGAACTAGGCTTGCCTCTTTTTTATTTCTTGTTAATAGATCCTATTAAAGGTGAATTAAAGGTCGGACATGATTTGTCTTGATTTCTGCCACTACATTTACAAAATCTGTATTTTTAATAAGGGTGTGTAGACATTTTATATCCAATGTAAATTTAATCTGTGCCTTCATGTTTTCAACATCCACAATGTCACAATGTCCCAATATCATCATAGCAGTAAACTATAAAATCTGATTCTAACACATTTCTTTTGTATGCTTATCTAAGTCAAACTTAATGGCATAATCCATGCCACTAAAAACAGTCTTTGCACTGATGAGGCTTTTGGGGAGTGCCTGAAACAAGGTGATAGAAGCTGTTGGTTTCAGAGTTCCTGAGTTAAGATATGATCACAACTACAGCATCAGAGGACTCTGGTTCACTGGAGGTTTATTCATTTCTAGTGGCAGCTGGAGGCAGTTGCAGTGTTTCCTGTGTTGCATGCGATAGATTTATCCAACGTATGCATCAAGTTGTTTGCGGAATCAGCATGGTGGAAGTGGTAGCATTGAAACACTTCATGAAATAGACTCTCAAATCCAAATGTACACGTAGGGAAGCACAAACAATGGTTAAGGGTTAAGATTTTGTAATACTGCAGTATGGTTAAGGTTAGGGTTAAGGTTAGGGTTAAAGTTAGACAAAAACGGTTATGGTTAGGTAACGCTCCCATGAAGTTAAGATTAGAAAACAAAATATTGCGCGTCTCTCGTGATTCAAATTCCCAAGCATTGGGATCTGAGTATTGACGCGGGAAGTAGGAGTGCTAGGGATGCTGAAGACCCCTTGACGCAGTCTCAGCACCTCCTGACGTGATTCTGTCCGCCATGCGTCTTCCATCCTTGCTCGAGGTTGATGCACATTGTTACAGCCCATGGGGACGTGCTGCCCGTGCGTTTGATATCCGTTTAATCCAACCATACAATCAACCATAATCACCAAAACTTTACTTAATTTAAAGCTATGTGCGTACTACTACCCCTAGTGGCCATACTAAATGTAACAAAGCGTGATACGGTAATTAATGGAATTTGTGTATCAACTGCACGCAGAAGGAGATTTTAGCCTATGTACTGCATGTAAAATTGGTGCTAATAAGCAGCTTGCTAAGTCAGTTGCCTGCTTAAGAAGTTAATTTGCTTAAAAAGATATCATTTAGATACATGCATTAAGCAGACTGTCTCATCTATAGAGACTTACACATTCTTGCTAACTGCTATATCGAGGAACAAAACAAATGTTTCCCCTTGCCAGCTACAGATTCAATCTGGCAACCTTTTGGTTGCTAGTTAGATGCCATAACCTGGGGCTAACTGCTGCCTGTTACCTTCTGTTAACCAACCAGTAAAGAAGCTTCTATGTTATTGTAATACTTGATATTTGAATTTGATTTGGCTGATTCAGAAGAATGAGCTGAGTTGCTTCAAACAGGGAGGAGTTGCTTAAACATCAGCCTGTGATATAGCAGTGTCTCCCAAAGGAGCAGCAGTGTATTTCTTAGATTTTCCTGAGGTCTTTGGAGGCGCGGTCCTGTTCTAAACAATTTCTTTAATACTATTCCATGGTGATTAAACAGTGGCTTTTCCAAAATCACTCTCATAGTGGCAAATATTGATGCCATTTTTATAATTATTTTACTGTCTAGCATAGCCATCACGGAAAAACAGCATTGGTAATAAGCCCATTCATTTCTACATTCTTCTCAACATACAGTGAGTCTTCATTGATTTGGTAATTTTACCTCTAGTGTGCCTTTTAATTGGGTGAAGGGTACATTATTTTTCTTTTCAAGTCCACCTTTACTGTATTAAGAATTGGAGTTACTTTCCAATTTCTTTTATACACACACCGCTCATTTGTTTTGGATCAGCCGACTGGCACCAGTGCCCCAGACAGTGCAAAATTGAATAGTAAGCAATTATTTGTACTATATGTACAGTGTGTTTTGGGGATATATGCCTTTGAAAACCATTAGAAACCATGACATTAAAACCATTAAAACTGCTGTGTTAATGTTTTACTTTTTCATCGGTAATGCTGCTCTAGATCGTTCTTAAAGTTAATAAGACATCCACTCAGTGTATTTCAAACAGAAATGTTGGACTTAAGGTAAAAACCTGATTTGTTATACTTCGGTTATTTCTTTCTCATTCTACATTGACTTTTGACACTTTAGTCAATTAGCAGACACTTTTATCTAGAGTGACTTATGGTAGTGAGTGCATACATTCTCAACCAGTCCTTACCATAGGTATGAATTTGCTTCAGATGTGTACTTCTTAGTGATCCTTTGGCCGCCATTCCTTCCAGTTCTCTGCCGCCAATAATTGTAACAAACTGCAAAAGGGATACCAAGTTGTCAACTTGGTGTATGTAGTGTAAATTAATGCATGTAGTTTATTTCCCTGTACAAGTGTTTATTTGTGTTTATATATTTTTGTTGTGGAACTATGTGCTTCTGTGTTATTGAAAGATTTGGTTCTCAACTCTGGTTAAACTGCAAACACTTGAATAATATACAGATTGGCAAGCTATTACTAAAGGAGTGAGCTAGTTAAGTAGAAACAGCCCAACCTACAGTTGTGGTAAGAAGGTCTTGATATCTAGTTTTATGTTTGGCTATACATCTATCAACTTCAATGGGGGTAAATAACCAACACCAAATTAACCTAGAATATATTACATAGGTTGAATACAATTCTTCAAGCCGCAGCTTCATTCTACTTGGCAAACATAGAGAACTGATACTATATATTGGCTGTTTGGTGGGTTTGGTGTGGATTTTGTGATCTTGCAGGTAGCTTTTGACAATTTTTTTGGGGATTACTAATGTCTAAATCAGTTTAAGAGATTTGATCCAAATCAGAGTTTGTGATTGAATGTTGAATGTATCCTGTGAAATGGTCGAATACGGTGCCACCAATAAGCATAATTTCTCAAAGATCACATTCTATTTGAACATAAAATTGTTTTGGGGCAGCAAATCAAATCTGTTACGGACCACAGGACCATTTTTAGAGAAATCGGTTTAAAGGCTCTTCCTTGTGCTTTCTGAGGTGGAATGACTCAGCTTTGCAGTGCTTGATTAGGATGACATCCTAGGCAAATATGTAACATCCCGTTGAAGCCCATTTAGCATCCCTGATTGCAATCAGTAGCCACTAGATGTCCTATCTATCATGGTTATGTCAAAGTATAGATCAAGCCTGCAGTACATTCTCTGCCATTCTATGCATGATGTGTCATAGTGGTTGTCATTTTCAGCCTGACGTGTCAAAGTCATCAGATTGTTACAGAGAAGCTAGTACAACACAATCCAGTCACTGTTTGCCTAGTGCTTGGAATTACCAGATAAATCACAATATGATATTAGCACATCATTCCCCCAAAATAAATATCCCTATATACAAAAGGCTAAAATGTTTCCCTCATTACAATGCCAGTCTGAAGATTTTGAGCAAGCATACAGAGGACAACTGAAATCAGTGCACATTCTTACAGACACTCAGTGAAGTTAAAATTAAATGTAATAGTCCACACTTCTGATGATTATTTTCTACGATTGTTCTACATTCCTCAGTCTGGAATTTTTATGCATGTTGTGTTTTCTATCGCAACATGACTTCCATTGTGGTGAACGATGAGGACTGCTCCAAAATGGAGTCCGATATTTACAAGCTCCTTTGTTTTGTCCTCAGGAAACTATGGAGAGAGTGGTATGGAAGCTTTCAAGGAACTGGCATCCCAGGAGGGTCTGTGCATCGCTCACTCTGACAAGATCTACAGCAATGCCGGGGAGAAGCACTTTGACCGCCTTCTTAAGAAGCTACGCGAACGGCTGCCCAAAGCCCGCGTGGTTGTGTGTTTCTGCGAAGGCATGACCGTACGCGGTCTCCTCATGGCCATGAGACGCCTGGGTGTGGCTGGAGGAGAGTTCCTTCTGATTGGCAGGTAAGACACGTGGCTGTGATCCATTGCTTTTTGGGAAATATACTTTTTTTCGTCTTATGTTTCAATTAAAAGCGGTGTCGGGGTCATGCCCGAAACACCTGTCACCAAGGGAACCAAGTGGAATTTAGAGAACGCCTGTCACCAAGGGAACCAAGTGGAATTTAGAGAAAACACCACAATTGCCACTGAGAAATGTTCACCGCTAATAAATAATTTCTGTCTGTGTCACTGATGCAAAGCTAAAGTAAAATGTCATTGGTGTCAGGAGAAAGAATACAAAATTCCCATATGTTGAGGACATTTTGCTAAACAAATAGCCCTGATCTACATTCTATCTGCAGAATAGTCAACCTTAGAATAAGGATCTACCAATATCACATCAGGCATACAGGTTTGAAAATAAAATGTTATTAATTTGAAGATTCATTCTGAAACTTTTGTGAACAACAAACTGTTACTTTAAACCAGCTGTTTGGTCTGGAGGTGTAATATGTTGTATGCGTGTAGCACCTGTAAGTAGAATCACATTCATACCTCAGTTATCAATAAAATTCCAGGTTTAAATGCGAGTGGTTTTGGTGACATTTTGGTGACACATACTGGCACATACATTATATAGTAAACAGTCTTTCAGGACCCATTTTTACAGTTAGAAGGATTCCAGTTCCTTTTTGGCCCATTGTCCCCATCACTCTACTTTCCTTCCCCGTCTTCCTTTCCTGGTGGAACCACCATGGGCGAGAGGCTCCCAGGGATGTCGAAACTGGGTCACATTGCGCAACTCCAATTCTTATTTCTTTCATTAGAAAATGAGGGCCGATAGCGGAGATTGCAGCGTGACAGCCACACATTTTGCAATTGCGACACCAAAGAAGATGACAATCCTCTGACCATCCACGCCTCCCCTAGCCTTCCTCATTGTATTCTATCTTTTTGGGATGGACATTGGGTTGGGCAGAATGGTCAGGAGGGCGCCGACTCAGTGGTAGCAGCGCTCTCTGGATTCATGAAACATTGCTCCATTGTCAGTATATTTCCATCCATAATAATATAATAATACCTTGCCATTTAACTAATGCTTTTATTTTCCAAGTGGGGGGGGTGGCATGTAGCCTAGCAGTTAGCGCATCAAACCAGTAACTGAAAGGTTCCTGGTTTGAATCCCAGAGCCAGCAAAAAGACAAATCTGTTTTTCTCTCCCTGAGCAAGGCAGCTAAGCCTAAGCTCTCAGGTGGTTGTTGTAAATGAGAATGTGTTCTCACTTAAATTTCCTGCTAAAATAAAGGTACATTTTTAAGTCACGCACTCATATATTTTAAAAGTAGTGGCACCAGCGGGAATTGAGCCCACAATCTTTGGCTTGGCCATGCCCACCACTTGCCTTTTTCAGGTTGAATTTGTCTAGTTAGTAAAATATTCAATCTATAGGCCGAATATAAGGTATATTTTTCAAGAACTGTGGGAGGGGAATGGGCACTCTCTTTTCTCGAGATGCGATATGAATTATCCATAGCGACGAAGCTCCAGTGTTTTCCCCATCTGCGCCTCTCACTCTCCTTCCCTACAGCAAACCTCTCGGCTCTCCGTCCTTCCCTATCTCTTTTTCTCTGCTCTCTCTCTCCTTCCATACTCCTTCTCTTCGCTCTGTAGGAGAGCATGTCTTTTTTTAGCTGGCATGGAGGTCTCCATGGGTGAGAGAAAGAAAGTGATGGCTTAGCTCCACATGCTTCTGGGTCAGAGAGAGAGAGACAAAAAGAGAGATAGAGGGAGACAGACGGACGAATGGAGAGAGAAATATTGATAGAGCCTCGTTCTAGGCAAACACAATTCAAACACTGTGTGTGTGTGTGCGTGTGCGTGTGCGTGTGCGTGTGTGTACGTGTGACTAAAGCTTGGCTACAGTGTCATGGTCACGTAGACTTGGAGTTGGGCTGACAGCTATTAGCTCATCAACACAGCTTGCTACTCAATGCTAATTTGTGCCCTTGCCTGCCAGCCTAGTGAAAAGCTGTTGATGTGTATGTGAGAAAGACAGACAGAGAAAGAGAGAGAGGGAGATGGAGAGAAGTGGTATTAGAGCTTATAGGTTTAAAGGGAGCGTGAAAGAGAGGCAGATACACACTACCATTCAAAAGTTTGGGGTCACTTAGAAATGTCCTTGTTTTTGAAAGAAAAGCATGTATATTTAAATAATATCAAATTGATTAGAAATACAGTGTGGACATTGTTAATGTTGGAAATGATTATTGTAACTGGAAATTGATAATTTTTAATGGAATATCTACTTAGGCGTCGTACATAGAGTGACAGACGGGACACCCGTTTAATAGGGCTCATAGCTAATATGGTAAGCAAGATGTAAAGCGTATCACAACTGGGAGCGAAAGGATGGAGGATCTCATCCTCTAGCAGAAAGATAGTGATCAGATCACAGAGAAGGAGTGACAAACATACAAAGGGAAAGAAAATCAGACATATTCATTTTAACAGCTATTTTAACAGCTTATTAGCCAGTAATAGACTTATTAGTTTTTCTTTCATTCGTGAATGACATTGATACTATCACTATAGGTGACGATAACTGACTTTTTCGTCAAGTGAAAAGACGAGAGAATCGTGGAAACCCCTACTCTTTTACTGCCCAAGGGGTTTTGATCTAGCCTATATTACCCCAAAAAGCATGCACAGATGCATCCTTTGAAAATCCACCAGAAATAGTCGCAATATAACCGTTTATTTTAGGCTTATTATAATGCAGCAACTGAAGGCTGTGCTTTGACGAGAGTCGAACACGGGACCTATTTGTTGCAGGTCCATGTCTCTAACCACTACGCTATTCAACA